>JACXGM010014115.1:0-22210 GCA_016801145.1 Umbra pygmaea
TAGGCTACGTTGAAGTTTAAATGACATCTGTATGGTAAGCGCTAGGCTACGTTGAAGTTTAAATGACATCTGTATGGTAAGCGCTAGGCTACGTTGAAGTTTAAATGACATCTGTATGGTAAGCGCTAGGCTACGTTGAAGTTTAAATGACATCTGTATGGTAAGCGCTAGGCTACGTTGAAGTTTAAATGACATCTGTGTGGTAAGTACTAGGCTATGTTGAACTTTATTAAATGACATCCTTCAGATAAATGCTAGGCCAAGTTGACGTTTCAATGTCACCCTTCTAATTATTATGTGAAAAAATTGCAAATGACAGCCTATTCTTTCATTTTATCTCTCCTCTTGTCTCACTATTACAGGGTCTGTGTATTATTAAGCAACATAATAATTCACATTTCCCGAGGTACAGTAACTCACCGGTTTGTCTGATTTTCTGTCTGTCTCTTTGTCTGAGGCTTTGTGTCTCTATCTGATTTGGCAGTTGTCAGTGCTTTGACATTATCAAATGCTTAGTAAGCTACATGTTATTACAGCGGTATTACATTAAGCAAATATTTTTATGTCCACAGAAAGTATGTGATTGTGTTTGAGTGCCACATGTGTATACGCACACCTACTAATCCCCACAAAGCTTTTCATAGGTTAATGGGATGAAGGTGGCGGCACGGCAACCTGCATATTACATGGTAGCATTAGGACTGAAACAGCCCAGATTCAGCCAACAGAGATCTGCACAGCTGGAATATCAGTTGCTCTACCGCCCAATCGGTAGATGGCAATGCCCTTAACCTACGCAACCACCCAATAGCAATTCCCTCTCCCAACCCAATCAGCTAGTATCAATAGCTTGCTTCTACCTGACCAGCCAATGAGGAAGGTGTGGTTTGACGCTACAGTAGCTGTCCAGTAGCTCATAGGACTTTTAGTAATTGAAAAGTGTTCTCCAGTCAGATCTGCCTTGGAGGCAGGAGTTATTTGATTGGTTGATTCAAAACTGAGGGCGGACCTCACGTGACATCAGAAATGTGCACATGAGCATAGGTTTCTCAGTATTTAATCATGTCTAACGTACACCTAACCTTAACCACACTGGAGTGTTAAAATGTTATCCTGTACAATATTTTATATATATATATTATATATATATATATATATATATATATATATATATATAAATCATAATTATAAATAAAAATTAAACTTAATGTGAGGTCCGCCCTCAGTTTTGAATCAGCCAATCAAATGACTTCAGCCTCCAAGGCAGATCTGCCTGGAGAACACTTTTCATTAACTAAAAGTCCTATGAGCGTCCAGTAGCCATGTTGAAGAATCTGTCTATCTGCACTGGCTCCTGCTCACAGGAAGGGAGGTCATCTAGGTTTTGCATGAATCTTACTAGTTCTGGCTTCCAGCGCTGCACTAATCCTGTTCGTGCTCTTGAGAGAATGTACTTTTACAGAGTTAGCAGGATAGCACAAGATGTTTTGCCTATGTCTGAGTGCTCTGCTAGAGGCGGCGGAAATTGGTGCAGCGCTGTTAGAGGTTGATGGGTAAGTAGCTGGACACAATTACATCTCATGTTGCTTTTGTGCAACTCATTGTGAGCAGGTTAGACACCTGTGAATTTAATCTTGGTTGAATACGAGGCCGGTGATAGCAATGGGCAGCCCACCCAATCAAAAGTTAAGAAAAGTTACGAAAATATAGAACAGAAAAGAAATACCAGTATTGTTTCTAACCTCTGATTGGGTGGGCAGCCTACAGCCCACCTCCAAAGTTGTCAGGCTGTCAGTCAAGTTAGGCTGTCGTGTGTCTGCCTTGTACCCACCTAACTCAACCTAGGCTGATGAGATAGGCTTCTGGCTCCTGATGAACCAGACGTGGGGGGTTGGTATGTCTCCATTGCCTTCAGTGAGAAGTTGGCTGTGATTTATTTTCCGGGAAAAAAGCACTTTCATGACGATTTTTACAATTCAAGACTGCGTCAGAGCGACTTGTGAAGCACTGGAGCCAGAAGATGAGGCAGAAGTGTGAATTTACGGATATGCAGGACATAGTTGATTTTGAGTTGCTTAAGTTTCGTTATTTTGCTTTGTATTCACTTTTTAAACGTCTACAGCAATCCAGTCAAAATTTTATAAATATGATTTGTGGACAAAGAGAAATCCTCCTTGTTTTTTCCAACAACTGTTAATAACTAGTTTATTGCGATATTCCAGACTACACTTTTCGTAACTACCTACACGTTTTGTACTTTTAATATGGCTCCGGTAGAAGTCCAAAACAGTAGTGCGACATCACATCGTGAATTTCAACTTAGGCTGTTCCAAATAGGCTTCTGGCTCTTTATTTACTTTAATTAATGACACAGAAGTTGACCCTGCAGTGTAGGAATTTGGATGAATTGTGATCATTGCCTTAGTTTTTACATATACCATTCCGTTAATGCCGGAGCAGTCGGACGCCCTTCTCATACATTGCCAAATGGATGCTGTGGAAAGTTATTTGTTAGTAGGATTGTCTGTCTGTGACATTGCATCTCTTTTTGGGGTTAAAAAAAGAGTCCTTCATCATACAAACCAACCCTGTGTCATGGGGAGAGTGGGGGCGGTTGCAACAATTTTTACTTTTTGTTCAGTTTCTCAGCAACCGTTTGAAAAGACAAAAAAATGTTTATTAAACCCATATATGGTCCCTACCGGCCCATACTGCTGCAACATGTGTACATGTGATAATATGGAAGTCATTTGTACTTAAATGGACCTGTCAGATCCCTGCACTCCTGATCCTGTTTTCCCTATTCCTAGTGTTTCCTCGCCCTGCTCCTGTTTCCCTTTTGTGTGCCTTTGTTCTGTCTCTGTGTTTGTTTGTTGTCGTTCCGTTCCTGAGCACCAGTTCCTATTTTCCCTGCACTCCTGAAGGCACCAGGAGTCCCACCAGTCCCATCAGCACTGATCCCGAGCACCTGTTCCTCTGCCACACCTGGGCTGATTGCTGCCCTCCCTTCTGAAGGGAGGTGACAGTGATCAGTTTTTGCCTAGTACGTAAAGTCACGAGCCACTCCAAGTACTGAGTTGTTTATTTATTTTTGCCTTTTCTATTGCCAGTCTGAGTGCTGCCCCCTTATGGTTACGGATTATTGTTTTCCTAACTCCGGTTCTCCATGCCTTCACTTACAGTACCTGCCTGTGACGATAATCCAAAGCCCTTGCTCCCTTGGACACTTGCTTGTCTTCTCCAGTCGTCTGATTATACTTCGCTATCTGCTTCTGTACCTGGCTGGGTCAATAATCCGAAGCTCCCTTGGAACCTGCCTGCCTTATCCTGTCAGATCAGTTATCATTATACATTACTACAATAAACATCATTATTATTGTTACTCACCACTTCGTTGTCTGCGTTTGGATTCACCCTCTGTTCTGAGCTCCAATTCATGACAGGACCCTGGTAATGTTGCAACTGTCCCCGTATCTGTGAACAGTACCGAGGGGCATTTGAAACAGTCATTTAGATAAAACTCGTACTTCAGCATAATTTTTCAAATCTTTTTGATTTGGTTTGTTGGCTTGTTTCCAGTGTGTTCTTTGTCAGTTTTCTCTTAACTTTTGTTAACTTTCTCTTAACTTTTGTTGACTTTCTCTTAACTTTTGTTGACTTTCTCTTAAATGTTGCTTTCTCCCTCTCCAAAGGCTCCTTTTCGGGGGTGTCTGTCAAGATGGCCGATTTGCGTTTTTTCCTACTGTTTGCATAAGGATGTGGAAATACAGAAATAAATATATAGCCTACAGAAATAAATAAATACAGAAATAAAAGAATATGGAAATGAATCAAGATACAATAAATACAGAAATAAATTATCACAGAAATAAATAAGGAAATAATATTGATTAATAATGGATACTTTTATATTTTTATGTCTATTTTTACGTATAAATATTTTTATTGATGCGTATATTTATTTATTTCTTATTTTGGCAGACTTGGTCCTCCATATAATTACTGTTTTAGTCAAAGGAGGTGGCTTTGAAGACAGCATATAACGGCTTCAGTTCCCCGTCGGAAACTTTAGGTGGGTGGCTAAATAGGTTTTGTTCCCTAAATCCGTCCACAGACACCAGAGTCTTAATTTTGACATAAACAATAATTTTTCCCTCACAGAACATGGGAGATGCTGCTCGCCTTCCGTTGTCTTGTTCAGTTTGTGTTATTGTGTGACTTTCTGAACCGAACTAAAGTAGTATCGTTATCAGGCCCGGCGCCACTGGGCTAGAGGGGCAGTTGTGTTTTCAGCCCCCGAGTTTATGCTTTAAATACCTAATAGAAAATTGCAAAACAACCATAAATCAAGACAGTAAGTCCTACGCGATTTGTTGCGTTGATGATTACGATGTGCTGCAAGAAGCAGAGAAATCAAACGCGGATTAATATCAAAGAAAAGTCACAAACTGGTAAAAACTGTAATTTGATTGGCCTTCACACAGTAGAGAGGTGGACTCAATTCTAAATTGATGTTTACATTCAAAGTTAGGCTAGTAAGTACTGTAGACGTTTTCCAATGGAAAGGAGATTCACCCCGAAATTGGATAAAATAAATATTCCCAACAATAAAAGTCAACAGTTGGATGATGAATATTAGAAAGTGGTTTCGCTAAAACAAAGTTTAAAATGATGGTGGGGAAAAGGAGAAGCGAGAGCCAGACACGGGGCCAATTTTAGGGTTAGCCGAGGCGGCTCAGCCCAGCAGCAACAAAGGCACTTGTACAACGGTTTTGCCAACTGGTGACAGCGAGGGGGCTACAGTCACGGAGACTGGACTAGAGCATCATTAATACACTGCCTTGAAAGTGCCAGATGACAACTAGATGAAGACGTGTCCGGTAAGAAAATTCAGCCTCGTCGGTTTTGCATTGTTATTTGCAAGCTTTCGGAATGGCTTGGCATTGTAATGTGGTGGGATTACATTTGAAATGTTTGTTTTATAATTTAGCATCTAATTTATTGATGTTATATAATAAATTTGCATTACATTGATGAAGTTGGTAGGTTTTGATCAGTTAAGTAGGTACGTGAGCTATAGGGATGGACATCAATCTAATGCATTATGTTAGTGTAAGCTACAATTGATTAGTATCCATTACATATTATTAACATTATTTATACTGTGTTATTGTCAAGCTGAAGTGCAGTGAAACCGGTTACACCGTTATTCCGAATTGGATGAAATTCATTATTTCCCTCAAAATTATACAAACAATACTTTTTAGTGTTTTTTTCGTTTTTTATTTTTAATAATTTGTTAAGATTTTAATCACACATATTTCACTTTGTCATTATGGGGTATTGTTTGTAGCATTTTGAGGGAAGTAATGATGAAATGGGAGATTTTTATTTAAACTGGGAATCACATGAAGCAGATGGTATAAGGCAGTTTTGTAGTGAATTTAACCTCTCACAACTAATTACAAATCCAACATGGCCTAATTTAAAAGAGCTGTGAAAATCCACCCTAATTGGTTATATTCTGACGATGTCCCATATAAATATTTGTCAAGTGGTGTGTTTCCCATTGATATAAGTGACCATTGCCCAGTTGTGTCAGAGATGAGAGATTACCAGTGTTGGGTAAAGCTACTTTTCAGTTACATTCCAGTTACATTCCAGTTACATGTTGAGTTCATAGGTTTTGGGAACTCCCTAAGTATGACAAAATGATTAGGTAAATGGAGTTCATATCTTAAAAGTAACCTATGAAGTGTAAAGAATGTATCAATCATGGTCACCAGTAAGATATGAACTCCATTTACCTGATAATTTTGTCTTAATTAGGGACTTTCCAAAACTTGTGAACTCATCAAGTAACTGGAATGTAACAGTACAAACTACTTTACCCAACACTGGAGATTACCTGTTATTGCACATTCACAATCATGGACACAGCTGTTTGTGCTTATTCGATTTGAACTTCAACCCACGCTGGCTTGCATTTAAAGGGGATCTTACCAAAAGAGTTAGGGAAGACGAATGGAAGGATCACTTACTCAGAAAGTTCAACAAACAAACAGGAGGCTGCAACTATATTGACGTGGTTGGCTATTACTGTACGTACACACCGCCACAGACTTGAGCTTCCAAAGTTACCGGAAGTCATTCATTTTCAATGGAACCCAGCTTCTCTCAGCTGCAAGGACCGGCAAATCAGTCGGCGTCACGTTTTGGGCGTGTTGAGCGACCAGAGCGTCAAGCAGAAAAGTTGAAGTTTGTTCAACTTTATGTAATGAGCTATGACGCGGTTCAGCGGCTAACGACCAGCAACCAATCGAAATATAGACGTCCTTTGATGACGGTCCTGGAGTGTGTCATGAACCCAACTCTTCGAGTCCGACGTCAAAAGCTTACCCATACTTTTTTGACAAGCGTCCTTGACAGGGCGTCCAGAGCTTCTTTGGAAGCTCAAGTCTGTGGCGGTGTGTACGTACAGTTAGGCTATTTAGTTGTGAGATAAATGTGTAGTAGCTGCCACCAGAGTCAGTCATACAACTTAAGGAATTTAATCATCTTCGGTTAAATATGAGAATGATTTATAGTACATGGCACTTGATGGCATAGATGCTCAAAATAAATGCTCCAAATCAAAGAATGTCTTGTGTTCGTGATTTTATAGGGAGCTACAAAATGTAATGTGGCAACCCTAGGTTTTGTATAGCTCAGCAGATGCAACAATATCATTTTATTACTATTTTGAAACAATAGTGTTATTATTTATGATGATAAAAATTAAATAGCATAGCAATATACATACATACATACATACATACATACATACATACATACATACATACATACATACATACATACATACATACATACATACTGTCGAGGTTTTTTACAGTAAACAGTAAAATATGCGAGAAATAACTATTATAGAAATATTTAATTGGTATTCTAAAAGTAAGTGGAATATCTTTTCATTTAACAATATCTGGAAATATGTTCATAGTACCATCATGTTTAGTCTTTTTGAAAAGGGCTAAACGAGCAGAAGAAGATTTAATCATTTATTTGTAGATTGAAGTCATGAATGTACCTTGTTTTACAAAACTATGAATGTATAATGTGGAAGAGCCTGTTTCTGCTTTGTCCCAAACTGTTGGGTCAAAAGGAGTGTTTGTTTTTACAGTAGGGGGTCAACCTTTTTGTTTCTGGATCTCTGATTAGTAGACAGATGGGGTGTTGGTCAAGGGAGATAATTAGTTTTAGGGTTTGCGACATCTGCCTTTCAAGTTAAGGTAGAAGAGGGCCAGGAATGTGCTTTGAGTCAGATGTCAGTTAATCTGTGGTCAGCCTAGGTTACACTTGAATCACTTTGGACAAAGAAGAGTTTTATTGTCTTAGCACCGGAGTAAGAAAAGGATGGGCTGCAGGAGTGTAATTATTTGTTTGAAGGATTTAGCCAATCAGGAGAGAGAAGATTTTTCAGGTTTGAAATATAATGCTTGTAAAAGATGTGTGAGTGGTCTTTGTCCTATTTGAGAATGGAATAAACACCGGCTGTATTTCGTAAGAAATAAAGTCTTAATTTGCTCTTCCACAATGACTTGTACATTTATTTCCTCGTTATGGAACAAATTAGATACGACATTTTATACATACATACATGCATGCAAGGCTGGTTGAATAGTTGGCAAATGTGTAAACCTCCCACACACGTTTGTACCAACTTAAGGATTCTTTGTTGAATCAGCAATGTGATTGCAATTGGACAGCTCGGGGAGATGTGCTTGGAGGAGTCATGTGACCTGCTGAGTGCTTGGAGGAGTCATGTGACCTGCTGAGTGCTAGGAGGAGTCATGTGACCTGCTGAGTGGTTGCTAAAGGGAATTGGACATGACAAACTGGAAAGGGGAAAAAAGCACAACATGATCTAGGCTACCAGGATACAGTAGAGGCCCAGATGTTATTTGGCCTGGGTCAGCCTTGTGGTGTTGAGGTTGTTTAACACTAATGTGTGATCAGAATAGATAGCCTGGGTCAGTCTTGTGGTGTTGAGGTTGTTTAACACTAATGTGTGGTCAGAATAGATAGCCTGGGTCAGTCTTGTGGTGTTGAGGTTGTTTAACACTAATGTGTGGTCAGAATAGATAGCCTGGGTCAGCCTTGTGGTGTTGAGGTTGTTTAACACTAATGTGTGGTCAGAATAGATAGCCTGGGTCAGCCTTGTGGTGTTGAGGTTGTTTAACACTAATGTGTGATCAGAATAGATAGCCTGGGTCAGTCTTGTGGTGTTGAGGTTGTTTAACACTAATGTGTGGTCAGAACAGACGGCCTGGGTTGGCCGGAGAATTTTGTTCACTCCCCACCAGCATGTCACATGCTTTTACATTTTTCATTGGGAGAACGCATAAAAACGCAATCAAATATTCATGTGACAAGGCTAAGAAAAGAATAAATCAAATTCAATATTTACCACATGTAGACTCTGCTCTACACTTCTAAATAGAGCTGGGATTGCTCATTAACCCCGGAACTGGAGAGACCAAAGATACAGGCAGACAGGCAGACAGACAGACAGACAGACAGACAGACAGACAGGCAGGCAGGCAGACAGGAAGAATTAGAGAGACAGAGAGAGTGAGCTTAGCTGAGATGCTCTTCAGCGTTTTAAAACTACAATCTGGGATTTGTCAGCAAAAGAATTGTGCCTTGTTTTGGTTTGCAACTTTAGCTGCGATGTTAAAATTACTGATTGGTGATTATGACAAGAACAAATATTGTATTTGAGAGGCAGAACGTGTTGTTAAGGAGCTGGTTATTAATATAGTTATTAATGTTGTCATTAACCTAGTTATTAATGTCATTATTAATGATGTTCTGAGTTCTATAATTTGAGCCAAGCGAGAAGTAGAGGAGTTGGTGAGATGGGGAGATGCTGAAGTGGACATTGTTTTTGATAGGGATGGAAAGTGAGTAACTAAATACATTATATGTGATTACATAAGAATCACAGTCAACATATCAGAGCCTTGTTTATTTGTACTTTTTTTATTTTACCTTTATTTAAAAGGCATGCAAACTCCTCGCCTTTCAGTGAAATTCACCTTTTTGAAGCCGAAATTGGTCACCTACGTGATTCGTGCAGATCCGATGAAAAAATATTGGGGGGGATGTTGTGGCCGTCGCCATGGTCAACACCGCATTTTACCCGTGCTTCGCAACTTTACAACTGGCTCTGGAACCAATCGTCACTCCTAATGCCTAAACCTCACAGCCAATCAGAGGCAGAGTGGGGAGAGTTCTTTTCGACATCCTTTTCACCTTTTTTACCCCTTTATCTGTTTGCATGCCTGATTTAACCAGGTAAATCGATTTATATACAAAGACAGCTATGGTAGTAAGTGCAAAATTCGATGGGCATAAATGGGCAAGGAGAGGAGTAGAGACAACACATGCAATGGTCTGTCAGTAGATCTGAAAGTAATGCTTTAAAGGTAGTGAGGCGGACGTTGGACTCGAGTTTCAGGGACTTTTGTAGTTTGTAACAATCATAAGTAGTCATAAGTAGTGGAGAATTGTTGAGAAGGAGAGGCAACCAAATGAGGTGCAGGCTTTTGTAGCGAGCAGAGAGATACCTGCTTGACCACAGGTTGAGTGTGTGTGAAGCTCTGAAGACTGAGCTTAGGTAAGGTGGGGTTTTGCCCAGTAAGGACTTGTAGATGAGACCAGTGAAGAATGCTCCGAGTGTGTAACGAGGGCCATCCAACTTCTACGTAGAGGTCACAGTGATGGGTGTTATATGGGGCATTAGTGACAAAATGGATGCCACTGTGGAATACTACATGTTGCGTCCTAAAGCCCAAATCACACAGAATCCTTCATTGCATATGCGTAACAACGGAAGTCCAGTCATTTCCAATGAAGGAGTCCGCCAGTGATGCAAAGATGATAGCGGAATGCGTTGGATTGCGGCTGTGGTGCGTTCGGGGTGTTGCATGCATTGGATTTTTCCTACTCGTGCGCTAAAACCAATGCATCAATCAAACCGGATGTTGTGTCTAGCTAACACTTGCTAGCTTTTCAACACGGTGACAAATTTGGTATAGCCAACACTTATAGTTACTGACCTGCTAATTCAATGTCTTTCGAATTCCTCTTCCAAGCATATTGTTTTTGATTGATGTATGTGTAGACATCTGCTGTTATATAAAAAATGGCAGGATACCCGTTGACCGCTCTCATAAGTTTCTCTTCCATTTTTACATGCGCTGTGAAACACTAGACAATGCGTAAATGAGGCAAAGGGCTTTGCATCAAAACTATGCATATGCAACACAACTAGCGGATTCTGTGTGATCTGGGCATAAGGAGGGAGTTTGAGGCAGTTCTGGTGCTGGAGTTGGTGTAGTGGTCTAAGCTTCATATTCCTAATTCACCTTTATCTAACCAGGGAAGCTGAACTCATTTTCCTTTACGGTCAGCAGAGTAAGTGGGATGGAAGTGCAAAGTTTAAGTCTTTCGCAGATTAATGAATCAATATAGGCTCTTAATTGCATATTCTGTATGCTTTTGTTGATTCTTTAGGAACTTATTTGATGGTTCCAATATTACAAGCTCATTCATGCCCAGCTGAAGCATTTGAAATTGTTTTGAGTGATTTGACACAAATAAAATAGATCTAACATTTATCTAGTGGCATTTTACTAACAGCATTTATCTCCTTTTCCTTCTCTGGTCTGAAACCAGCAAGCTACTTGAAGTTGTCTTTCATCTCGTCAGTAGTGAGAATCGTTCCTCTTCAGTGATTCATCACGTTGCAGATTTTGTCATATTAAGAAGTGAACCAAAACTAGTTCTCCATCTCATCATTCACTTCTCTACTAGAGCCCGACCGATGAAGGATTTTTTTGGCCGATACCGATACAAATATTTGGTGATTTAAAAATCTGATATTCCGATATATTGGCATATATATAAAATCTAGAAAAGAGTAACAAAACATAAACAGATTTCCCTAACATTAGTCCTCACTAAAATAATATGATAATGCAGTTAAACTTGTATTTTTTATTGTCACAACAAAACAGAGGAACGTCAAAATATATTAAAGTTCTGATGAATAAAATGTATAAAAATACAAACATATGATATGAAACTAAGTCATTTGAACAAAAATATAACAACAAAAAAATCTAAGTTACCAGTAATAATAGACTTAAAAGCTTCATAAATATAACTTTTTAACAAGATTGGAAAAAATATTCTGTTAAGTGCAATAAGTTTTGATAAATAACAACAGCAAAATATAAACTATATCCAGTATATGAGGTAGTGTACTGAATCAGTCAGTCCTCAATAGCCGCAGTTCAGCAGAGGCAGTTTAAAAATAACTTTTTTTTCATCAATCGGCCATCATAATTGCCAATACCGATAGTTTGGAAAATACCAAATATCGGCAAATAATATCGCCCCGCCGATATATATCGGTTGGGCTCTATTCTCTACCAGAAAAACATAACTGCCAGATGAGTTTCAAACATCTGTGATAACTATCTTGTCAAAACAAACCAACAAATCAAATATCTGCCACAGTGGATTGTGGAATTCCAGCCTCTCTGTCTTCCAGCACCTCAGCCCCTGCTTACAGCTGTCTGGTAATAATGAAGAACCTAGAAAGCCAACTAGAACCCTTCTGTAATGAAGAAGGGGTTATAACCATTGTGCAATGACAGGAACATTAGAACCGTTCTGTAATGGAGAGAGGGTTAGAATATTCCATGAGGAGGGGAAGGTTAGAACCCTTATTGAATGTGATCGTTCAAAGCATTCTTCTCCCTTCCCAATTGGTTTTGTATAATTCCCATTAACACAGCCTTGTTGCCAGCTCCGTAACTTCTTGGACAAGGGTTCGAAATGACTTAGGACTCTTGGGGGATCCCCTAAAATGTAACTATACACAATTGTGAAGACTACCTTGCTAGACTATACTGTAGGCAAAACAATTTGTAATTACTTCAGTATCGTATGAGTAACTACTGTAGTTTGATTAACACAGGAGTAATATGATCTCTCTTCTTAGTAGTCCATTGAGTCTACAGAGATCTGCCCGACTAGGGTCCTCCGATATAAATATATATAAAAAGAACAGTTGCAGAATGTCAGACCGTGTCATTTTGAGTTCATCAGGGGTCACTAATCCTGTACGGTGACTCAACCCATTGTGACCAAGCACTGCACTTGGAGAGATCTTGTCCAAGGATCCATTAGATCTGAATTAAAAGTGTAAACCTAAATACCAAGCGCGTTATTGTGCTATAATAATCAATACTGGCTATCCATATTAAAGATAATAATGCTAATCTGTATTAAACTACTACACATAGTCTAATAATCAGTTAATTTAAATAAATTGTGTTGATAACCCGTTTCTTTCCCCCTCCTCAGGCACGGAGCATTCTAGGCTCTGACACAGTCTGTCGGAAGGGCAGAGCATTTAGACTCAGCCACAGTCTGTGATCTAAGCTGTGCTTGCTTTAGGAAAAATCAGGAAATTGAGAGCCTAAGGTATCTAACAGTTTGTACTGCAGCGTTTCCCTCAGACGGCCTCATTATTTCTCACTCAGGGATCTATTAAAAATAAGGAAGTGCTGAATAATCACTTTATTGGTTTGATTTGGTTGAAAGGTTTTGTATGGGAATTATATAACAAGCTGTGTAGAAAATGGTGTGATTAAGCCACAACATACAGTGATGCTTTGAGAATTATGTATTTGATGATATGGGATTTTTTTGTTATGCTAAAGTCATATGCAAAAGTTTAGGCACCCCTGACAATTTCCATGATTTTCATTTATAAATAATTGGGAGTTTGGATCAGCAATTTCATTTTGATCTATCAAATAACTGAAGGACAGTAATATTTCAGTAGTGAAATTAGCTTCATTGGATTAACAGAAAATGTGCAATATGCATCAAAACGCAATTAGACAGGTGGAAAAATGTGGGTACCATTGTCATTTTGTTGATTTGAATACCTGTAACTACCTGTAAGGACTGATTAATTGGAACATACAATTGGTTTGGTGAGCTCATTAAGCCTTGAACTTCATAGACGGGTGCATTCAATCATGAGAAAAGGTATTTAAGGTGGCAAATTGCAAGTTGTTTTCTTTGACTCTCCTCTAAAGAGTGGACACATGGGGGCCTCTAAACAACTCTCAAATGACCTGAAAACAAAGATTGTTCAACATGGTTTAGGTGAAGGCTACAAAAAGCTATTGCAGAGATTTAAGCTGTTAGTGTCCACCCTAAGGAACATACTGAGGAAAAGTAAGACCAAAGGCACCGTATTTGTTAAGGCCAGAAGTGGCAGGCCAAGTAAAATATCGGAGAGGACAGGCCAAGTAAAATATTGGAGAGGCAAAGGCGAAGGATGGTGAGAACAGTCAAAAACATTCGACAGACCACCTACAATATCATCTTGCTGCAGATGGTGTCACTGTGCTTCGTTCAACAATTCATCGCACTTTGCACAAGGAGAAGCTGTACGAGAGAGTGATGCGGAAGAAGCCTTTTCTGCACACACACCACAAGCAGAGTCGCTTGAGGTATGCCAATGCACATTTTAGAAGAATGTGCTGTACACTGATGAATAAAAGATGGACTAATTTGGTCAAAACAAGGGGCGTTATGCATGGTGGCAAAATAACACAGCGTTCCAAGACAAACACTTGCTACCCACAGTAAAATGTGGTGGAGGTTCCATCATGCTGTGGGGCTGTGTGGCCAGTGCCGGTAAAATTCTGATTCAGTGAGTGGTTACTGTAAGAACGTTGCTGAATATCAGTTATAGAAACTAGCTAAGGGTCACGGATCAAACTATTGCCTGTCAATTAAATAGTTAATATAAGTAAGGCCCAATCATAAGCACAGAATTGCTGTGTATTGATTTAGATCACAGATCAAATATAACGAGCCACAGCTATTAAAATCTGTTGTTGCTGAAATTGTTCGCCAGATTTATTACTGTATTAATCTATAATATTATTATGGAGCCTTAAAATTATTAATTATTAAACACGACTACAAGATTTATACACTGAAGTTAGCCAAAAGCTTTAAGTTCACATTTATCCGACACTTTCCTCCAAGTTCCTAAATTGAGAGACAGGCAGCTCCCAAAAGTCAGAAGGTTGGTGTGTAACAAGTAGCAGGGCAGTGAACTAGTCAGGTGGGACTGAGACATGCTACCGAGGACATCTAGTGGCTCAATTCTGTAAGTCTCAAGCAGGCCGAACTGGGCTTATAGTTGTCAAATCTGAATCCTAATGTAAAAAAATTGTGTTAAACGAAATGTGCAGGGCCAACGTCATAGAAGGACAAATATAGCCTAATAGCAAAACGTGCATCTGAAATGTAAAACCTAAATATGTTGGCATATAAAGTAATTCAGGTTTTCAAAATAGGTTCCTAAGAATGTAATTTGGGAGAACTTCTGAGATGTAATAATAATAAAGATGACATAGTTTGGCCAGAGCAATGGTTAAAGGGATGCCATGTTAACAGGGTTCCTACACATTCCAAGCATCCCAAATGTAACACATTAACATGTTTTCTCATAGGTATTACATGGCACGTTATTGCAATTAACTGTTATTTTGTGAATTCTAAATTCATTTTAATTTATTTGTTTCCCTCTGACAATCCACTTTTATTGAAATCTAGTGGCTTCTATTTTTCTTGATTCTGATAAAAATATTTAAATGAATGTAGCTGGAATTAATCCAATAATTACATTAATTTACATAGAATCTTGAAAAAAAATTGACCTACCTACCGACCGCTTTTTTCTTTTTTTTTGATGTTACTGCAAACCAAAATATTTTTAAGGATGGCCTAAATGAATCTACTGTAAGAATACTTCATCTGCTTTAAGTGTCAAATGTGAGAACCCGGGACCTCTTGTTTGGGTTATTTAAAGCCTGGACATTCCAACAAAGGAATTTAATAGTGGTTTGCCTGCTCCGCTGTCCCCAACATTAGAATTGTTTGCCATCAAAAATAAGGAGGGAATTGATTTTCCAGAGAATGGCATAGCATTGTTAGCCATGAAAGTTACCCTGGAAATCCAGAGTTCTCGCGAGAGCACAATTTGAATTTGCTTAGCAAGTTACTCTGTGTTAAACAGATGACGACAGCGCTGCGACCTCGAAGTCATTAGTAAACATTGTAAGATCGCTATGGATGAACACCAGTTCATGTTTAAAACGGCTTTGTCCACTACAATGAACGAGTTAGAAACGTTCATTTTTTAAAAGGACGTTTTTGCTGTTTTGTCGACTTGCTACGGCAAGAGTTTTATCTACCAGTTAGCTCCGCCATAGGGGCTTAGCGAAAAACCACTGGTGATAGGTCGTAGTGTTATCCAATTGCGTACAGTGAGATTTTCAAATGCATGCTTGGTTCCGCCCCTCGAGTTGGTCATTTTCATTACTCGAAGCCAGACCCATATATCCTCCGGATTTGGGTCTGGATTTTTCCAGGCTACATGTAAGTCATATATAGGAAAAAAACCCTTAGGCAAAACATACAGAACAAACAGAGAAAGAATACAAACTAAGAAAACAGAAATAAAAAAAATACACAGACCAGGCCTACAATCCGGTCCCTGTATTTGGATAAGTCACGCTTAAATCCTTCAAATCGGCGACAATGCTCGTCAGCAGCTGCACGAACCCCATCAAGGAGGCCAGAGCAGCCGTAATATCCAGGATTATATCGGCTTGGAAGGCCTTCAGACGTGACTGGAGAATGGACTCCAGTTCCACCAGCGTAACCTGATGAAGTTCTGTGGAGGCAGGTGGAAGGCCTTTCGTGTCACACCTTGATGTCGTAACTAATGTGTTAACACTGTTCTGTAACAGAAAAAGGTTAGAATCATTCTGTAATAAATGGGAGGGTTAGAATGTTCCTTAATGTGGGCAGGGTTAGAACCGTTCTCCGAACAAGCATAGTCTTTGATCCATTCTGTAACAAGGAGAGGGTCAGAACTGTTCTGTAATAAGGGCCAGGCTAGAACCTGTTATTTCTTTCTTTCTTTTTACCATGACTTAAGCCACATAGAACCCCATGAATCGTTTTGAGGGTTGCGAAGCAAAGAAACACCCCCTATGTTTCTTATTTTTTCCTTGTACGTCTATAAATAGAGCTTTAACACACACACACACACACATTGCTGGCTGTAACACTCCAACAAATACACACAGGCACACACGCTGGCTGTCACACACCACACACACACTGGCTGTCACAATTCAACACACGCCCACACACACACACACACACACACACACACACACACACACACACACACACACTGGCTGTCTCATTTCAACACACACACCCACACACTGTCTCATTTCAACACACACACACAGGCTGTCTCACTTCAACACAGCTAGCCTCGTGGGGACCAGAAAAATCTATTTTACCTAACCTTAGCCCTAACCTTAGCCCTAATCCTAACCTTAACCTAACCATTACCTTAAGCTATCCTTAACCTCACACTAAACCTAACCCTAACCTCAAAAACGTAACATTTATGCCCAAACGTTTCCTTCCTCTAATGCTTAAACTTAACCCTAAACTTAACCTGGAATGCCTTAACCTGAAGGTACCCTAAATTGAAACCCTAAACCTAATTGTAGCATCGGCTCTAAACATAACCCCTAAGTCAGAAATTGACTTTGTCCTTATGGGGACCGGCAAATAGTCCTAATATGGGTATTTTTGTCAAGTATTACTATCCTTGTGAAGACTTCTGGTCTTAATATGATCTGTTAAACCAAAACACAGGCTGTCACAATTCAACACACACACACACAGGCTGTTCACTTATGTCCCCCCATAATAACACTGTAACATACACAGTGAACACATCACACACCCACATACAAGCCCACACAACCACAAACACACACACAAAGGTAAAAACCACACACTCTTGCCAGGAGCTAGACAGAGCCACATGTTGCCATGGAGACAGAGTGGCTGGCGGGCAGAGGGCTGTGTGACGCGACGACAGACGATCACGCCGACATCACAGCCAGAGTCCCAAATCTCTCCTGGGGACCCCAGGCCTTTTTTCTGGGGGCCTTTCCATGTTTAGATGTATTCCAGAGCCAGCACACCTTCATCAACCTGTCAAGTAGTCAGCAAGCCCTTAACGGTGTGATTCAGGTGACCTAGTTCATTGCTATTACCAAGTTTTGAGAAGTGTGGGGGGGTGTGGGGGGGTGTCAAGGACAGAATGACCAGAGGAAAAGACCACCTGAGACAAACAGCCCAAGAACGTATGAAAAATGTTTTTGTGTGAATCATATAAAAATGAACACTGAATAGTGTAACTGGTATTATTCTGGTTCCATCATGTGACTGTGTGTAACTGGTATTATTCAGATTCCATCATGTGACTGTGTGTAACTGGTATTATTCTGGTTCCATCATGTGACTGTGTGTAACTGGTATTATTCTGATTCCGTCATGTGACTGTGTGTAACTGGTATTATTCTGATTCCGTCATGTGACTGTGTGTAACTGGTATTATTCTGATTCCGTCATGTGACTGTTTGTAACTGGTATTATTCTGATTCCATCGTGTGACTGTGTGTAACTGGTATTATTCTGATTCCGTCGTGTGACTGTGTGTAACTGGTATTATTCTAATTCTGTCATGTGACTGTGTGTAACTGGTATTATTCTAATTCTGTCATGTGACTGTGTGTAACTGGTATTATTCTGATTCCATCATGTGACTGTGTGTAACTGGCATTATTCTGATTCCATCGTGTGACTGTGTGTAACTGGTATTATTCTGATTCCGTCGTGTGACTGTGTGTAACTGGTATTATTGGTGATGTTGATGCATCACGGACTACAAGCACTCATTGTATGCAAAGGATATGTGACCAAAGATTTACAATTATGACTATTCTACATTAGGTTGAACTGTCCAGTGCCTTTTGGTGCCAGAAAATGGAGGGGGGGGGGGTCCATGTACAAAAGGGTCTATATAAACGGTTCATCGATATGTATGAATATACCCTCAAACTAAAGCTTACATTCTGCACTTCAACCTCATTGTATCCTTTCAAACTCAAAGTGCTCGAGGACAGAACCAAAATAACAAAGTCACTGTCCAAAGAATTATGGTACTCACTGTACTAACATAATGCTGCCCAGGCTTCACCTCTGACCTCTGTTGTCATGGTGATGAATCTGGAGACCAGTGCAGGGAGTTGTGTTCTATATTTTATTTAGAATACGTAATATAAAAAACAACTAAGCCGTCTTCAGGCCAATAATGTAACTGGGCGACAGCGGCAAATTCAGCTCTTCTGCCGGCAGCTCCTCTGTCTACGGTGGTGGAGGCAGCTCCTTGGCTACGGTGGTGGAGGCAGCTCCTCTTTCTACGGTGGTGGAGGCAGCTCCTCTGTCTACGGGGATGAAGGCAGCTTCTCTGTCTACGGTGTTGGAGGCAGCTCCTCTGTCTACGGCGGTGGAGGCAGCTCCCCTGTCTACGGCGGTGGAGGCAGATCCCCTGTCTACGGCGCTGGAGTCAGCTCTTCTGTCTACGGGGGTGGAGGCAGCTCCTCTGTCTACGGCGGTGGAGGCAGCTCCTCTGTCTTCGGCGGTGGAGGCAGCTCCTCTGTCTACGGCGGTGGAGGCAGCTCCTCTGTCTTCGGCGGTGGAGGCAGCTCCTCTGTCTACGGGGGTGGAGGCAGCTTCTCTGTCTGCGGTGGTGAAGGCAGCTTCTCATCCATCTGTAGTAGAGGCAGGTCCTTTAAGCAGCGCTGGTGGTGAAAGAGGCAACTCCTCCAGTGCCGATGGAATGTGCAGCCCCTCCCAACTTGCCAACACAGGCTGCTCTGATGGTTGGTAGGGAGGTTCATTAAACCAACCCAATCCTGGCAGCACCCAATGTAAGGTGTTGTCATTGGAAGCAGATATATAGTATCTCACAAAAGTGAGTTTACCCCTCACATTTGAGTAAATATTTGATTATAACTTTTCATGTGACATCACTGAAGAAATTCCACTTTGCCACAATGTAAAGTAGTGAATGTACAGCTTGTATAACAGTGTAAACTTGCTGTCCCCCTCAAAATAACTCAACTCACAGCCATTAAGTTCTAAACTGCTGGCATCAAAAGTGAGTACACCCCTAAGTGAAAATGTAAAAATTGAGCCCAATTAGCCATTTTTTCTCCGCAGTGTGACTCATTAGTGTTACAAGGTCTCAGGTGTGAATGGGGAGCAGGTGTGTTAAAGTTGGTGGTATCGCTCTCACACTTCCTCATATTGGTCACTGGAAGTTCAACATGGCACCTAATGGCAAAGAACTCTCTGAGGATCTGAAAAAAAAGAAAATTGATACTGTAAGTCCTGCTGGATTGGGCTGGGTAATGTGGCCATAGGTGGAGGAGTGGTAGGCCCGGGCTGGTGTTCTAGGGCTACTGCTACCCCTATAGCTCCCCCTGAAAAAATTATTGGAGCGACCCTGGGTGCATTGCCTCATTTAGTCCACAACCTCCTTTGGTGTGGAGCTGCGAAGCCGGCAAGGTGGAGACGGGTCATAAACTTGGAGTGTGTAATAGCTCTCCGGGATCCTCCCAGTCTCTGTACCCCTTCTCGTCTGTGTACTCTTCATTGGCTAAGAACATCTCCAGGTCCTCATCCGGATATAGGTCTGGCAGCTCCGGAGCAGATGGTATTGCCATTGTGTAACTCCCCCACGGCCACATTGTGGGAGTGTACCCGAAGTAGGCACAGAGACAGCTGAGCTCTTCTTCCTTCGTCTCCGTGCCCTGCTGTTTGTTGGCAGCAAGAGCGCAGCTGGTTTCTCCTGCAGTCTCCATTTTTGATGGTGCTTTGTGGATCTATGTGCATATTGCACATTTTCTGTTCATCCAATAAACCTTATTTCACTACTGAAATATTACTGTGTCCTTTAGTTATTTGATAGATCAAAATTAAATTGCTGATCCAAACACCCAATTATTTATGAATGAAAATCATGGAAATTGTCAGGGGTGCCTAAACCTTTGCATACGACTGTATGGTCAACAAGTCACTTTTATTCCGTGGACGGAAGTTGGAATAAACCATTTATTTGAGGGGTAAAGGGGGTGCTTTAAATATCCAACAATTATATTTTGTGAGTATGTGAATGGTTTACAATCTTATAGTATAAATATAATTTTTTTAAAGGTAACACCAGCCAAGAGGACACTTGAGCCAAGTGCCCAATACCGGCAGGTTCTAGATGCGGTTCCATTCTTTTGGAACTGGAACTTTTCGCCAGGTTCTTGCAGGCTGACAGCCTTTTCTGGAAGCTTGTGCTGGCGGCGTGTGTGGGCGGTCTAATCCCTGGCTCCAGTTGGGTAAAAACGTTCCTTGGTCAGGTAAAAATGTAGATTTGATGTCACACTACTGTTTTGGTTTTGGACTTCTACCGGAGCCGTACTCAAAGTACAAAACGTGTAGGTAGTTACGGAAATTGTAGTCTGGAGTATCGCAATAAATTAGTTATAATAAACAGTTATTAGAAAAAATGGAAGCTGTACATTGACTCCAATGTCCAGTGGCAGTTGGTTTCTTTCTTAAGGAATGCCAATTCTAATTAGTTCGTAAAATACCCTTGATTTAATTCTGTTGTCTACATTTGTGTGTGTTGTGTATGCATGCGTTTTTAGATTTTGTTCAGTTTTCAATCATAAAAATATTTTCCAGGAAATAAATCACAGCCCACTTCTCACTGAAGGCAGTGGGGACATACCAACCCCCCACACCTGGTTCATCAAGGGCCAGAAGCCTATCTGGAACGGCCTAGGTTGAGTTAGGTGGGTTGGAGGCTTGTTGAGTCTGAGGGGAAAAGGGCAGGAGCTAAAGCCCCCCGGAGGTCTATCTGTGCACGTGCCTGCTACCCTCTAATCTGGGACCTATTTAGACCTGGTACACCAGGTGGGTGCAATTAATGATAAGGTAGAACAGAAAACCAGCAGGCTCTGGCCCTCACAGGGGTTAGAGTTGACTAACCACACTCTAGGTTCTGCCCTTCTTTTGTAGATCCTGTGCTGGCTATGTTCTCTAGGTCCCGGAATGGTTTTGTTCTATGTGAGCTGGGCTGAATCCCTTAACTTCTGTGTTATCTAGGTTCTGTTCTGGTCCTATAGGTCCCAGGCTGGCTGTGTTTTCCAGGTGTTTTCCAGGTGTTTGGATGGATGTATTTTCTATGTTATTGACTGGTACTCTATATCCTGGGCTGGCAGTGTTGTCTATGTTCTGGGCAGTGTGTGTGTTTCTCCGTGTCATGTGGCTAGCTGTGTGTTTAGCTGACAGCACATAACATGATACCACCCACGTTCTGAGCCAGGGTCCAGTCTAGGCTTAACATCAGAGCTGTGGCATTCTTCTGAGCTGCTATGTCCTGACAACCAGACGGTGTGTGTCAATCTTCTGTGTGTTTGTTGTTTTCAAGTTTATTATTTTTTTTAAACGGGGTGAGCAAGTTTGACCCCCGATCTCTGTGATGAGAGGAACAAAGGTGTTGAAGTATGCCCTGGTTAATCTGCTTTGTTTGTATCATCTAACACCTCTTCTCATTGCCTACCAGAAACTGTCTGCCACCACTCAATACTACACACTCCACAGGTGATCCACACTTACTGAACAGTGTGTTGCTCTCATCATTGTAGAACTATTGATGAAACTATGTCTTCTTAGCTCAGATGTTTGCCTACCCCACAGCGCATGCCACCATGAATAACATGGTCCCTAAATGTTTTTTCGGCTGTACAAACAAGCTTGTAGACTACTACTATGTCTATTATCACTACTACTACTACTATGTCTATTATCTCTACTACTACTATGTCTATTATCTCTACTACTATGTCTATTATCTCTACTACTATGTCTATTATCTCTAATACTACTATGTCTATTATCACTACTACTACTATGTCTATTATCACTACTACTATGTCTATTATCTCTACTACTATGTCTATTATCTCTACTACTATGTCTATTATCTCTACTACTACTATGTCTATTATCACTACTACTATGTATATTATCTCTACTACTATGTCTATTATCTCTACTACTATGTCTATTATCTCTAATACTACTATGTCTATTATCACTACTACTA
>JACXGM010014116.1:0-22268 GCA_016801145.1 Umbra pygmaea
GGGGGGGGGGGGGGTTGTGTGGTGAACCGTTGAATTGGTGATGGTAGAGTGTGCTGCAGGCATCAGAGGGATAATGTGTGTGTTTGTAAAAGTAGTGTGGAAACCTATGCATGGCAGTGAAATCCACAACATATCTGAAAAGAGCTTCCCAGTCGACAGAATATCCCTCCTAGGCCGCATGTGTGTGTATGTATGTGTGTGTGTGTATGTGTGTGTGTGTATGTATGTGTGTTGTGTGTGTGTGTGTGTGTGCGCATGGGGGAGGTTATAGTGGACCCCTCCCATATCATGGGTTTGTCTGAACACGGTTGACAAAATAGCTGTCAGCCATAATATTGCTTAGAGCGGTGAGGAGAAGTAGGAGGCAAAGAGGACGATAAATTTGACGACATTACCTGAGAATACAGACCAACAGATTTAATGGAGTAACACAGAAAGTTGTGAAATATTGAAGAATGCTAACCACTTACATTGGCGGTCCATGGGTGGAAAGTGAGAGTAATATGGAATTCTGGTGACGTGGTTCAGGAATGAAGAATAATGTGGAAAAATTGGGACCAGACCACTGAGGTGAATTTGGTGTTTTAGGGATATGGAGCTTGTGCAATGTTCAGGAAAAAAGAATTGTATAAAACATATTTAATAGAGAGTGCATAATGTTGGGACAGCCTGAATGAGTTGTCTGACAACTGCAAACCTTCTAATATGGCTTCTGTCATGACATGGTAGCTGAAGTCCAGTTATCATTCCTGAAGATATGTACCAACAATTCCCACCAGCTCATATTCATACTGTATATAATTGTACATCCTGAAAAATGTGTGAAAACATCCATACAAATTCAGCTTTTCTACCACATGTGCATGTGAGAACTGTTGAGGACCTGTAAAACTTTAGAAAAGAATAACAATGAACCAGTGAAATGTTGTTTACATGGGCTTTCTTTATACCACTTCATGTTCCATACAAACATTGAAGCATACAGAAGTTCCAAATGTATTGTCACTATTATTATATATTATAATGCAAAATATTGGAGGGGGGCAGGGGTGTATCTTTTTTCTTCCTCTGCTCTTGTTCATGTGCCCATACATTCTCAGTCACAGATTAAGCCCAGTCCTGGGAATCTCCAATGAGTTCGATTTTTTTTTGTCCAGGATTAAATTGGCCTATTGTATAGGGAGGAGCTGTCTAAAATATCTTCCAATGTTTTATCCAATCTCATACAAAAACTATAAGAAAATCTAAAAAGTTATCTTTGGCTGTAGGACACCCTAACAGGATTAACAAAACAACAAACGACTTAGACCGGTACTGCTCAAATGGGCAGAGAGTCACTATACAGGTAACAATAAACGACAATGGCACAGGGAAACACAGGAACTAAATAATCTACTAAATGAATGGATTACTGACAGCAGAGGATAGTGAACAGAATACCACACAGGTGATTGGTGGAATCTGATGTCCTTGTCCAGAAGAAACTGCACACGAAACAAACTGTCAATCAGTTAATTATATCCTGATTGGCACCTGCCACGCCCTGAGCCATGACAGGACCTTACATACCGCTGTTCCTATCAGGTGTCAAATATCAAGGTCTCATGGATACGCTTTTCTGCTTCAGGTGAGCAATTCATAATTAAAGTAATAAGAGCCATGGGCAGACAATGCTATGCTAGAGACGTTATGTGATCAAAATTCAATGACAGAATTTTATTAATTTAAATAGACTGTATGAATGGAGATAGTGTTTATAGGCCTAGGAGAGAATATGTTTAAAGGAATTTTTTAAATTGCACATTCCACAGTATGTGAGTGAAGCTAAGTGGTTGGGAACCACACTCACTGCTCAATGAGCACCACACTTGACACTCAACACTAATTTCACTCTACAGTAAATAAAGTCCCTATCTACTTTTGGGAATATGTAGGGTACCATGTTATTAAATGTAGGCTATCCAAGAAGATGCCATCAACATATCTATTGAAGGGTCGTGAAGAAAAGATCAACTGCTAGAGCCAAACTCAAACCTGTTAAAAACCCGCTCTACTCAAAGCCACTATTTGCTTTACTCCTGCTGAATTCCAATCAGATTCCCTATCAAAGGACACTTCAATCAAAGACGTTAGAATCACAACACAAGACCAAGTCACTTTTCTTTCCTACAGTCATTGACTATTAGAAACCTAGATGGCGCATAGAATCATGTAACCTATGAAAGCCTCATGCTATTATGATTCTATAATGATACAATCACTGTCTCATCCTATTATGATCATTTAGTCATTGATTCTATATTGTCCTGGTCCTTAAATTATGTATACTTTATCATATCGGTCAGGGCAATGCAGGTTTTCTGTCACCTGGAAATCTAGGCTAGGCACCTGTATACGCAGATTGTACTTTGGCTACACTAAATGCTAATTACAAACTATATCCACCATTACAATTACAAACAACTACTGCATGCTGTTGTGTTCAGGAACTGCCAATACGCCTGTGCCAATATCTCAACATCAGCTACATTACATCTGGAACTAGAAGCACATTAAGTTTGACCTTGGTTGTCATGCCTGATAATGTCACTATATCCATCTTCACTTTTCATGATTCGAACATTTCAAATCAATACAGATTATATGGTAATTTGTTTAAAATGCTTATTCAATTTCATATAAATGACTTGCATTGTGTTTCTTTATTATAGTTTGTACATTTTGAACTCTTGAAATGTTTCCTCCTTCCTCACTACTGGCATTTATTCCAACCTGAGTGCAAGCATTCACACAGGCTTTCTGGTTCTAATTGGGCCCATGGACCCAGTATGGACCTCCATAGGAGAATATGTACACTACGTGTAAACACAATTAACATATTATTACTGTTAATTGTGTTTACACATAGTGTACATTACTTCTAACACATCCAAACACATATCCAAACACATATCCAAACACACATCCAAAAACACTAACTCCTGGGGCCTATACTACGAAGTAAGATTTGGAGTTAGCGAGGTAACTTCAGGTTTAACCCTGGGTTTTCAGTATCATGACGTTGGGTCACGACATTGGGTCACCTGTTACCGGGTAACATTGCCATTTGAACTTATATGCAAACCTATAGTTGAGATTACCGATTCACCCTAAAAAGCACTGCCTACTGACCAATCAATTCTCGATTGAAAAATGGGTCACCATTCTGGGAGTCGTCATTGGCTTTCTCTGATGAGATCAGCAGAGGGAGACACGGAGTGACAGTTCAACAGACTTTATGCATAGTGTTGAGTTTGTTTGTGACAGGTATTTTAATGTATGGTCTGTTTGATACGGACCAACATCAATGTATCCCCTTTCACTGTAGAGTACATATACATTTACTATTTACTCCTACAGAACTTGTTGAACAATCAAGTTGACATTGATTAATTTACACACCCTGTACATTTTGTATTTGCTCCCATGACCGTTTACCACTGCCAGGGTTGCAAATGAAAGAATATGATAAATAAAATTGTTATACACAATCAGCATTAAGCAACACATTGGTTTAACAGGAAACACTATTTTAATTATAGTCCAGAGTTAGGTAATTTACCTTATAAAAGTTACTTTTACAATTGTTGATTACAGTAATCAGATTACTTTTAACATGTAAAAGTAACTTGTTACCCAACACTGTTATAGTCAGTGATATTGATGAGCCTGAGGCATTTATAAATACATGGGTGGAAATCCTGGGTTGATTTAACGAATTGATAACCACCGTTGTGACATCTCTTATCTAGATCGCAAATGTTAGGTTCAGTGAAGCCAGGAAAATGAAAAGAAATCCAGGGCATGTTGAACTTGCTTCGTAGTATAGGCCCCAGGTCAGGAAAGCAAGCAGTGAGCTATAAATAAGAATACATTTAGCTCTTTTTTCTCATCTTCCACTTCCCCACCTCTCCACCTTCTAACAGGCTTGTTATGTAAGATTTGTTTCAACAAGTCTGCAAAATTATCATATACGATACAGACGCTACTAACATTGATATCAATCAAATGTAAATACATATAATAGTTTGGAATGGTAACCTACTGATACAGCACAATTCAAATGGCACTAGACAAGAATACTAATTTGTAACGAGTTCATGTATTTTATGGGAAATACCATACAGTATGTACATATGTAAACAATAATAATACAGATTATTAGTAGAACTGTCACACTGTGTGGGGAAATTGTAGGCAGGAGGAAAACTTGTAACTCAACGGCAATATTAAGCTGTTAATAATAACTAGATTACACTGTTGGAGGAAACCAACTATACAAAACAACAAACACTATTAAATAAAACTCACAGAATACACTGGTAGGACTGGCACAAAATGGGTACACAAACCAACAGTAAACACAACAATAGACGACAAGAAACAAGCAAACTGAGGGATACTAAATACATGTACTAATGTCCTGACGGAATCAGTTGTGATCGTGGAAGACAGAAACAAGACAATCCATTGGTTGATCAGGGAATTCCATACATTTTCCAGGAGAAACTGAAACCCAGGAGTGGAGTCAATGGGAAATGGAACCAGACTTACCGGCAGACACACAAGAGGAAACCCTAACAAGAACACATGATGCATTACACTTTTTTCTCTATAATAGTAAATATTTTGTTTATTGTAATGTTTTCAATTTAGGTTGAACAACAAGGACGTTTTCCAACAATTCATGTGAAGCAGACTGGATTGTAACACTGCTATGCTTTGTCAAATATGCAGTAAAATACTAAGCAGTAGTACACCTCTTTCAAAAAAAGCACAATGAAATGAAACCAATTAGAAAAATACACACTTTCATTATAACAAACTACCACACAGAAGCTTGTCCATTAAACATTTTTGGGTTCCAAAAATGTTCTATAGAAAACTATTAATATTACTTTAGAATAACATACAGTAGGCTCACTGTAGTTTTATGACACCCCCCTTTTCACAAGATGTGTTGGTTTAGTGACAGCTTGGTTTATGCCAACTTCAATTTCCATCACCACTTCCTTCTCTCCCATGACAGTGATACTAAAGAAACTAATATGACCAGTATTGGGGTATATTTTTGAACATTTGTTTATATGGTAAATGCTGTTGTCCTTTTCCTCTGCTATTTTTACTGACATCCAATAGGGTTGGAAAACATACAAAGCAAGGTTGGTCTGTAGCATCTGTCTCACTACTAATACAGTGTGTGTATAATGTGTGTGTAATAGAGGCAGCACGGGTTTGAAAGTATGTATGTGTGTCTGGTCTAAAAAGCTAATATAGCCTCTCACTCTAGCTGCCAATGTGACTGATGAAAGGGGCTTATCATAGAAGTTAACGCGTCAGATTTACGAGGTGTGGGTTTTTTCAGATGCCATTTTCTTCTGAAGCTTGGTTTGTAAATCTCATAGGAATAGGGTTTATTAAAATGTTCACAAAACATCTGTGAAACATTAAGAATAGTATTATTCAGAGCAAACATTGGTCGTAAAGTCTTTCTAGCCTGTTTTCCCAAGTGATGTAATTGCTCAATAGACATGGCGGATCTATCCCCCTCCAGGGAAATGACCTGAGTGGTTAGCCCAAGGACTATCGATCATCAATGCCTTGGACTATGCCTTATTTCTTTTTCAAGGAAGATCTGCTCACAGAATCACAGAAGCACACATGGTTACACACACACACACACACACACATACAACTGATCATATGGGAACATGAAAATACAAATTCACACTAACCCTAAACCCATACCTGACCACATTGTAAATTTCACCTCACCAAATATGCCACATATTTGCCCAGTACATTTACATTTTTACATTTTAGCCCATTGGCTAACACTCTTATCCAGAGCAACTTAAAGTAAATACAGGGACATTCCCGCAGAGTACATTCGGCACAGTTGGGAATCGAACTACGAACCTTCTGACTACAAGTCTGACAACCTAACCACTGAGCCATCTGTGCCATACCCCATATCTAGCTTATATCATAGCTAGCTTTGCTCACACAGACATGGAGTAATCTCCAATGGAAGTAGTGTATGGGTGCCGTTAATGCAATAATTGTCAGTGTTTAACAAGCTTTTGGTACTGATGTGCCTTGTCACAAAATAAAATTGCATTTCCAACAAGCTCTTCCTGATGAACAACAGTGCAGTAAAATTAGCCAGGGCCATATTACCTAGCAGGCAAGAATACTTGGAGAGGTTTTGCTAAATTTGAGCATCAGCTGTCAACATGAACAGTAAACAATTCCAGACATACGAGAGAGTGCTAAGAAAAAGCCTAGATGCTAAACTGGTCCAAAGGAAATGTGACTTCATCTGCTCTGGCGATCTAAGAAAAGGGGAAAAAGCATGGCTATTCTTATTGTAAATTTATAGAAGAACACTGTTGATTCTGCAAAACATCGAGATGGGAGCTCAGTCAAACTCCCACTCATGCTGGATGCAGTGTTGTGGCAAAAGATCATTTGTGATAAAATCACTGGTGGCAATGGGACTAAATTGTGGGACAGGAAAAGGTATTGCAGCGAGAGATTGGCAACAACACAAAACAAAAGCGATTTTGTATACACACATTTCATTGCACTCAATTCTGCATGAGGGTCAGGGCTATTCTTGTGAGAATCAGGTGTGATCCAACTTGACTGAGAGGCAAATTCATTAAGAGATATTAATAGCCACAAGGCCCCAGTCCTCCAATATCTGCTACTTGTATAGCCCAGAAGACCCACCTTCATAGAAATATCTCGCTGTTACACTCTGTCCATAACATGTTTGTGAAACAGCTGCAACTCCAACTAATCCAAACAAATTGTAGCTACAGGCATTATCCATCAATAGAAATATAACTACCCCAGTTTTCTGTGAACGTATCTGATGTGCATCAGGGCTCTTTTCTCTAAATATTCTGTGGGAAGCAGGGGACTGAACCAATCCCACTCGGCGTTGGCATGAATCCAGGCTACCCATGGAGTACTGTCAACTTCATTATAGCTACCAAATAGTGGTTTAAGTAGATATGCCACTGTGACCCAGCCCACATGTGGTGATGTTGGATATGCAGATAATGTTCAACTCTCCTCTAGAGAGAAGTGGACAATGTTATCAAAAACACACTTTCACGCTAAGATTACTTTTTCTGAAATAGTCGTGGCAAGAAGTCAGACTCCAAAGTGAAATGCTCTATGAAAGACGTACAGGAGGCAATCGTTCATGTATAGAAAGATAAGGGCTAATCATTACACCAGCATTTACACCAAGACTGTACACTCATGACAAATCATTCAGCTATGTTGATCTATGTTCGGAAGTTCACGTTCAATTTAGGACGTAAAGGATAGGTCAGCTGTGAGTGTGAGAGGTCAAACATAATGTGATTTACTGTGAAAGCATGGAACAGCAGTGTTCTGCGTAGATTATTCATCATATGCACAGTGTTGGGTAAAGCTACTTTTCAGTTACATTCCAGTTACATTTCAGTTACATGTTGAGTTCACCAGTTTTGGGAAGTCCCTAAGTAAGACAAAATGATCAGGTAAATGGCGTTCATATCTTAAAAGTAACCAATAAAACAAATAGAAAGAGTAAAGAAAATATCAATCATAATCGCCAGTAAGATATGAACTCCATTTACCTGATAATTTTGTCTTAATTAGGGACTTCCCAAAACTTGTGTACTCAGAAAGTAACTGGAATGTAACTGTACAAGCTACTTTACCCAACACTGCACATGCATTACTGAACAGCACACCTTCACTGGCCTAAGCTTAATTGTTGCTTGTCAACATTGACAAATTATTCTTATTATATAATTATCATTATCATTTTTTGTGTTTGGCCGTCACAAAGGCTAGGGGGAACTAGACACATCTCATGAGATGATAGCCATCAGTGAGGAATTTGATTTACTGTAGCTCATGTCTAGTAAAAGATAACAAACTCATAAAACAACAAGCTAATGAATTGCAAATTGGCACAGCAAGGCCCAAGGTAAGAGATTAGATTGCTTATAAATGTTAACTGTTGGTAAAAACACTCTGCTATGTCTGGTATATCAAATCACTTTCTATACATTTCTGTTTGAGGAGATGCACTTGTTGGTGGGTGGGTTGCCCATTTGACTGCCACATGGAGACCTTTACCAAGGACCTAAGTCCTAACATACTAATTATTTTGTAACACCTGTCCAAAAACATGCACATGTGTTGCTCTGATACTTACGAATGCGGGAAATATCTTGTAAAGTGACAAAGTATTCTGAAAAGTATACCTCCGGAAAAACTTATGCAAAGGTTGAATTCCTCCAAAAAAATATCTTAAATGTCCTTCGGTTTTATTCTCTTGTTGTTTTTAAAAAAAACAGAGTAGGATAAAATGAGATTCATTCACATTTTTGGGATAGTTTCTTGACAATTAGTTTAAATTTGGGACAGCTGAATCACATTGACTTAAAAATTTAGCATTTTAAATCAACATTATTACTAAACGTATAACTTTTTATTATTTACATATTTTATTAATAAATATATATTATTTAAAATGTTGAAATAAAACAATGGTTACACTTTATTTGGAGAGTCTGACATTCCATCTGTACGTGCTCTAGAGATAGTTTGTTGATGATATGACTATCAACAAACTATCAACAAAGCATCTGTTGATAAGCAACTAATTGTGTATTTTAAGGGTAGAGGTAAGTTTAGAATATGTTTTAGGGTAATGGTTAAGGTTAGGTTTAACATAAGGGGAATGGTTAAGGTTAGGATTAGGGTTAGGGTTAGTAGATAGTTTGTTAAAATGTTTTTGACAGTATGCAGATAATATGTAGAGCATCTAGAGATGGACTCTCAAAATAAAGTGTTACCAAAACAATTATTACGATACTGTCAATGTTTGATTGTGATGGTGAGATGGAGAAGGGAGACCAAGCAGGGAGTGGTGTTCGATAATTATTCAAGCACTTGCAGGGTAAAACTAATATACAATCACTAAGTAGGTTTATTGACATGTAACGATCTGTAAAATGGATATACTGCTACTATGCTCTAACGCAGCATAGTCGCGAATTCACTATGCCGAGGGACGTACACCTGGCACAAATTACACAATATAGTTTACTTACAACACTTAGTGGTGAGGGCACTATATTAGATATCCGCCAGGTCCTCCAATACACAGCAATCAGGTATATAATCCACAAGGACAGGAGTCGAAACTCAAAATGATTCGCACCCACGCTTTGGAGCACTGAGTCTATATAGACAGCCTGATTACTAATTACCAAGGGGTGTGGGTCCTTACGGTAACCAAGCAGCCCACATATCCCCAGCATAGAAAAGGTGGTGCACCAGACCATAAATTCAACATAAACAAACACAAAACTCATATAACCAACTCAATTATTTTTTAAACATTCAAAATTAAATCAAACTCAGTTAAATTATTCTGCAATGACATGCAGATGTCCCTGCTATGTCCTTACAGATAAAGTTATTGAAATAAAAATATTGTAACTTAAAACAGCAAAAGGCAACGGGTTAAACTATAGTATTAAAATATGAATATTATTTATTCAACGCTGAAAGAAATGTTCTGCACTATTAGGCCTCTAGAGTCTAAAGCCTGTGTATATCTGCGCTGTTGAGGCAAAACCGGTCCACACTTGATACTGTCATACTCAGCCATAGCAGTGAAAAAACAGTTGGGTTTCAAGCTAACTGCAGTAAGGTAATGATTGTATTTAGATTGTGTATATAATATAAACAACATACTACATATCCAGTCTAAAATGGGGGGCCTATAAATATATATTTATTTTTAAAGCTTTAAGGGGTCATTTAGAAATTTAAAAACATACATTAAAAGCCACAATGTGCAATCTTGTCTGGGAATGAAACGTTATGAATACGGGTGGACTTTATATATGCAGGTACTGGCCATAAAAGTGTTTCTACACAACTAATCAGATAATTTTTTCTGGAGATACTTAAATACATACATTAAAAACCACAATGCACAATCTTGTCTCGGAACAAAAAGTTATGAATACACACCGACTTTTGCAGGTTCTGGCAATAAATGTTCCTACAACCGATCAGAGAATGATTTGCGCAAATTTGAATAACAGTGGGAGAGAGACAATTCAAGCTACTAAACAACATGTAAAAATACAGTTGTAGGCTATATGCCTTAACAATTTATAGAAAATATAAATAAAACATTAGGCAGAAAAATTTAAGGAGGCAACATGTAAGTCTGATTCAAACAACTGTTTGCATAGAGAAGTAGTTCATCTTAATTTCACAGGTAAGAACGGTAGGCTACCGTAATACCCATTTCAGAGACCAGCTTATAATGTAAAGCTGTCAAAACTGTATATCTTGATATTTAAAAAAATATGAAAAAGGGATAGATGGGTACACAACCCAACCCGTGATATATGGTATGGTATGGCATGGCGCAGCACTTTTATGGATAAGCCCTTGGCTGGTTTCAGTCCCTAGATAGGCCCCATAACTAGTCGAGGAAATCTTACTATCCTGTAATATAACTTTGTATTGGGTGTTATGCTTCTAGTGTAGCCTAGAAATCTAGTGGCACCAAATGTAATTTGCAGCTAGGGTCAGTCTAGCAACTCTCCTCTGGCTTGCGAGCTGGAATAATCTAATTCTGGTCAGGCCAATCACATTGTGAATAGAGTTGGTGAGCGGGCTTAACGTAATTATGAAAAACAAAGAAATGGTTGCTGCTACTGGCAAACAGCGGTCTTTCGAATTGGCTTGGGCCGCGACTCTGGTAGACTTGGAGTTAATATTTTCTTTGAGATAAGAACAAAGAACGGCACTGAAGTCATTCTTACAAAAGGAAGTTGTGTTCTGAGTTTTGCCGACCGGATACTTTGTTGATCTGGTTGGTTGTAGGGCTCATAGATATCCATAATAAAGGCTAGATTTCTCATCCGCGCTGCTGGTCAATGGAGGTCGACGTCCGCACCTGGCGGCCATCTTGCCACAGGCAACTCGCTTACTCATAACATTGTGTGTTAATGGTGCATGTACTTCAAATAACCAGAACTTGCTAAATTTTCTACCGATTTTCAAACGGTTTCGTTTGTTAAAAATCAGAGATGTAGTTATGACACTGCATACTTTTTGAAAAAATTGCATATTATAGATAAAGCATCAAGAATAATAGCCACGTTAATAACATTTGTAAGAAACTAAACCATATTTTTAAATCCATCAAGATTTCAGTGATTATTATAGTATTTGTGATTACTCACTTTACATCAGGTACCATAGAGCCCACCAGAAAGCTTGCCTGTGACAAGATGGCCACCGGTGATGACGTTAAAGACTCCGCCCTAAGTCATCTAGCCTTTATTATAGATATCTATGGTAGTGCTATCCTATTGCGTGCAGAGGGAATTTGAAAGACAACCATTTATCCCGCTCCTCGGATTGATCACTACCAATGGTGAGTTCCCAGGCCCAAAATCTTAATGTGGGCAAAGAATGTCTAATAAGGAAAGAAGTGCCACTCTCTGAAAACTTCCGGTTTCTGAACTGGTTGCAGTTCCACTCTAGTTCCATATGGGAGCGGTCGCAGGCGAATGCAGAATGAATGGAGGTCTATGGAGCTATACCCCTCAAAATCCACTTTCCTCGAAGTATAATTTTTCGTCTAGTAATTTGAATGTTGCATTGGAAAGGGGAGGCCAAGAAAATACACACTGCTGGGTGTTAGATTTTTTTAAAGTTACTTTTTACTTTTAAAAAACCCTTTTAAAATGTTAATGACGTCATACACATTGTACGGTCAGAGACACTACTTTACGGCAAGCTTACCTCTTTTTTAATCGGTTAGGCTTCCCCAAAAGAAAACTAGTTTTTCTACAATTTCGTACGCTATTTCAAAAATAAATTCACTTCTGAGAACATTTGATGCGAGAAATCAATTGTGTAGATTTCAAATATTGGCATTTTAACAAAAATCTATGGCGAATCGAAAATATGCTCAAACTTTTCCGAAAGTGAGAATCTCCATAAGCATAAGTCAAGTCAAGTCAAGTCAAGTTTATTCATCATGTGCATCGAATAACATACATCATCCCATACAGAGGAATTCTTTTTGACATGGCACGGCGATTCTATGCAGTGGGCTTAAAAACAAGAATTACAACAATATAAGAATTTTAAAATAATAATGGCAATAGTAATAGTAATACTAAACGCTATGTACTAAGCAGTGGTCTGGAAAATGTACAACAGTAGAAGTAGTAAATATTATAGATTGGCATGGAAAAATTGCTTTTAAAGGTGCATTTGAATTCTGCTACATAAGCGCCTGCGGTTGTAAGTTATCTAGTGAGCCAACCCTGTTTTATACCTTAACATTTCTATCTACTTGATCACATTGGTTTGCCACTATTATTAAAGTTAAGTGCTAATTTATGTCAACTTTAAGATAATGTATGTACATAGTCAGAGACAAATGCTAAAATAACAATTGCCGTTCTGAAAAAGCCTGGCTGTTATCGTCAATAATTGTCGTTCTTTGCATACTTGGTTTTGAGAAACAGACCCAGACTAATAAGTAAACAGGCTCTGGCTTCCCCTGTCAATACACGTTCTAGAAAGTATTTTGGTTTGCCAATGTTTTAAAGACCACGCCGCAATATTCACATATTTCTTAACACACAGACACAATTTTAAAGGTCATTGGGGTCAGGTAGGCTCGGCGACATAGCTGATATCGGTTAGCTATCAGCTAGCCATCAGCTGGCTATCAGCTATGTACTTCGCCAATACATGGGCGAATCCAGCTACAGAAGATTAGTGAGTGAAAGTATTTCATTTTTTCATCATTGGGAAATGAGAAATATGACAACCCTTTCCCACTATTAGAACAATTAATTATATTATATCTGCGAGGCATTTTTTGTCATTTGTATTGATATTTAACACTATTAAGCAGGACATGGGCTGTTTTTTAAGGTGGCAATACTGTACCATGTATCTTGTGTCCCTGAACACATGAATAATACAAGTACTCCAATTCTGTTTATTTCCCATGTAGATTTCACAGTACATACAAAACAACAGGCAAATATAAGATGTGTTGATTTAAATAGCTTTTAATTTCAGTAAATATGACCCAATGCTGCAAATTCAACAAATGAACATTTTCAGTTCTTTACAATCTATTAAAGGTTTTGAAACTGTTGTGCAAAATAATTTGAAACATTTTGAGTTTATTCAAAAAAAAACTGTTTTCATTGGGTGGTTTGTTTAAAGAAATTCAACTTGTACCCCAACGGTTGGTGACTTAAATTATACTGATTGTCATTTGCATTGACTACTTAGGAATATCATTGTAAAATTTCATTTGCATAATAATTTAGAATGTAGTGTAATATCCCTAAGTACCTCAGATCCAGGTATTACAGACCTTGATACATGGACTTGGTACCCCTGAAGTAGAAGGTGTGTGCAAGCTCTCTTCAGGGACTCCTACCGACAAAGACCAAACACAATTTCTTGCTCCCTTTCCTTCACCAGCCAGTAATAAGTCGGAAGGAACCTGCCCACTTCCTCACTCCTCCGCAGCCACTCAGACACCACTGGTATCCCATGAGCTACTGCGCACAGGAATTTCCCTCTGAGTCGAGCCCTGTCTGTAACCAAGTGGGTCATCTCAGCCACGTCCTTTACCAGGCTGCCTCCCAGCTGAGCCACCACTGCTCGCCTATCTCATCCAATATCCCAGTGATCAGGATCCTGTGCACTGGGTAAGCTGCCATGGTTTCCTTCATTACTTGGAGTTTTCGCTGCCTCCGTTTTAGTTGGGTTAGTCTATAAGTGTTTTCTTTAGAAAGGAGGCAAATGCGATAATCCAGTTGATGTTGTTTTATTGAGATAAGTATGCAAGTAGAAATGGCTTCACTTTGGGCAGAAATAAGGATATACTGTTTACACAAACGTACACATACGGCTTCACTTACACCGGAATGAATAACAACCCTTAAGGCTTAAATCTACAAAACACTATGGTACATTGTTTATAGACAGTTCCAGGTGTAATCATCCATTATTGTACTTTAAACAGGACATCCAATAAATCTCTAACTCATGTTACCACACTGATATAACATACCATAGAAGACACTTACGTATAGAATACAACCCATAACTCCCCACACAAACAGAGGTATGTATATATACTGGTTGGACCTTAATTAACTACAGACAGGTGTAAACAATAATTACACAATTACAAAGACATTGACTGGTGATGAGATTTGGGAATTGAAAATTACTGGATAAACAGAAAAAAACACAACAAACCACAGGAGGGCACCGATAGTTCACATCAGACATGGTCTTATCCATGACACTCAGTCAAATTCTGACATTTTATGTAATCTAAAAAATGGTTAATCACAAAGCCTACTAAGACTAATCTCATTGTACCTACAAAGTATATATTGATTGATTATATTTTAACAAATGTGCCTGATAAACACATGGCAAGTGGTATTTTTCTTCACGAGATAATACTGGCCATTGTCCCATAGCATGTAACAGAGACGCTAGAATAAAACATTTTTTTAAACATTTTTATTAACCAGCTTTTTTACCAAATCTTTACAGCCGTCACTTTGATTGCATACATTTTTTTATAAAGAGGTGGCTTTAGATGAATGTTCTTCCAGTATTTCTAATTCCACTGCTGATAAACATGCTTCATTAAAAAGACCATGAGTGCAGACGTTATCAAACCCCTGGTTCACTGCAAATGTATCTGATGTTATTCGTAATAGAAAAAAGCTAGGAAAACGGCTTTAAGTTATGATTGGCCAGCCTTTAGGCAATTGAGAAACAAGTGCAAAAAGCATATTAGAAAAGCGAAATCTAACCCCATTACTAGATTGTAATGGGAATCCAGTCAAATTCTGTAAAATATAAAAAAAACAGCAAGAATGCAATTGTAGATTACTCTAATAGCCATTTTGCAGCAAGCAACCTTTTTGAAAAACATTCTACTTCCACCTCAAATGACAGTGAGAATAAATAGTATGTTTATCAGGTATTCATGCCAAATACTTTTGTTGATAGTCAAGGTTTTTCACTGAGACCATTCACAGAAAAAGTGTAGGATGCCCTGAAATCTGTATACTAGGAAAGCTATTGGGCCTAATGTATTATTGGTCTCACATCTGCTTGTTAAGGCTGCACTTCTTATTTTTGGTGCTCTTACACATTGTTTATCTAACATTGTCTGCTGGGGTCATTCTGGGGATTTGGAAAATGTGCTACCATTACATAAAGATTGGGACACTAGTGACCTTGATGACTATCAACCCATTTAGAAACTATCCTGTCTTGCAAAAATATGGGAGTCATAATATATACTGTATATACAGTATACAGTTGCATACATGTTTGGTTATAACACATTTCAATCTGGGTTTAAATCAGGGAACAGTACTATTACAGCTTCAACATTGGTTCAAAGCCTTGGATAAGAAACTGCATTTTGTTGCTTTGTTTATTGACCTGTCCGTGGCTTTTCATACTTTTGATCATATTGTTTGGCTGGAAAAGCTACCTTGGGCTTGGATAGGAATATGGTTATGGTTTCAAAACAAACTTAGTGATAGATATCAGGCTATGGTAACAGATGGGTGTGAATCTTTAGTAAACTTTTGTTGTTTATCCTATATTTAAATGGTATTTGTAACTGTAAGGAATTGTAATTTTCACTTACATGTGGATGATACACTATTGTATATGGCAGCTCCATTACTTGCACAAGCATTTTTTGCACTCTGTTTTCCAACCTTTACTGAAATCTCTTTTAGATATTCTCCTGATTTTAAATGCAAGCAAAACAAACTATATGGTTTTTACTATGCCCAAAATCATTGTTGCAGTTATCTCAAAATTACTACCCAGGACCATTTTTATACTGTATATATACTGTATATAGTGACTTATAGTAAGTACAGGGACATTCCCACTGGAGCAACTTAGGGAAAAGTTGCCCAAAATACATGAGTTGGTTGTGAAGATCAGGATACCTTTTTATAGAAACAGAGCTTGTCTGTTTAACTTAGAAAGGAAACTGTCCAGGTAAATTATATCAGTCAGTACTGGACTATATTGATATACTTACATGGATGATTCAGTCTGTTTGAAAATCTTTGGACTCTGTCTGTCATGCAGCATTGGATTTATTAACCGGTGCAGGCTTCTGTACACACCTTTATCTTTTGTACACTTCTGTTAGATATGATTATTTGTCTAGAAGCACGACTGGTTGATGTTTTTAAAGCAGTCCTGCAGAAACCTGCTCATCCTTCTGTAAAAAACAATTGGAGAAGTAGTACATATCAAACTCGCATACAAGACTGAATATAGTACTTGACACCCCAGGCTCCTTCTGAAATACTACAATGCACTTAATTCCTGGAATGTTCTGAACTGAAGTTGAACTGAAGTTGAAGGCCACTGTGCCTATAACACAATTCACAGTGTATTGATGAACCATTTTACTGTGTTTTCTGGTAGTGTTTTAGAGTGACTTTGTGTTTATGGGTCTAATTGACACTCAATCTATCTTGGCTTTTTACACTCCATCTGTCCCCCTAAACCACTATCACCCATATCACGTTGTCCACTCTGATGTCATGCATTAGAGTTGTGGTCCACTAATACCATGTGGCTCTTGCAAATCACGCAAACTGCAGTGAGGTCACCACAGTAAAACAACACTAAGTGTTTCCTAAGGTGTAAGGGCTTGGAATGAAGAGGTCTGGACAGTAAAAGAATAGGTCCCCAGATGATTGAAGTGATCCTTTCCATAGAAGAAGCTGGAGCTGAGGCCTGTGCTACCTTATCTTTGCTTGATCCTATTCCATCCAAACCAACTGTCTGACTGCTGAATAACTTTAACCTTAATGTTTTGGTCTTACTAATTCAACCGCTATTCGCTCTCCAGACATTCGTTTTTAACTCCTTTTAAAGACACATTTTCAGCAGCTGTTTATACAGTGTCCTAATGATGAAACCTTTAGCTCATCCATAATTAATCATGTTTTTGACTATATTTTCTGATCAACTTAATACCATCTTGGCGAATTAAGCTATCAATTTCATTGTAAATTCCTGGGAATTCTAAAACATATGACAGTCGTGTGTATAAAAACATGAATATTTGAGGTATACTATATGAAATACATTTGAAGTACAATTAATTATACACTATACAGTAAATACCTGCAATATTTTGGTAGCACAATTTCCATTACTACATTTTACAGACAGTTTCTTCAAACACTTAAAATTATCCAAAATGCATTCTTTATTTCAGAAATACAACACCACATTTGAGATTTAACAAAAATATAAATTAACATAACACACCTTATGAGTCAATCTTTGGCAAATGGTTCTGTAGGGCAACCTTAGGGCAACCACATTACATACGGTAGTATGAAAGTGTACGCATCCTACACATGGTGAGCGTAATGACTTTAATACTCTGTGTAGTTACCATGTGACTAGTCTATTATTAAAATCAATCATCCGATAGATGAGGAACCCATCTCTACTCGGGTTTTCATCCTGAACCTGCTATGCTATTTATGGTTCTAAGAATTCTCCAGTGAGAACCAACGTTGGAAATTCACGACGGCCATGACGACTCTAATGGGAATTACGGCTCTTTGAAAAGAAGAATGGCTTTACAGAAGAATGGCTCATCTTTCTTTCTTTTTCTGGGGGGTTGGACTTGTTTCACCTGTGAAATAATCGCTAGGATAATGATAGGGTACGATTTGGAGCAGATTTAAACAGACATCCCACCAATATAATTTACTTTCACGTGGGGACTAGTTTTAGCAGCACTAAATGACTTGTATTGCCAGACCTACTGTAATGTTAATGATTTCCATTGTAAATATTACACAATGTGACGAAATATCCCTCTACTTTGTCACCCTCTGTATGAAATGTTCATTCATGCTTTACATCTATATTGGAAAATGTTTTGTTGTTGCAGTAAAACAAAAAAAGAACTGTTGTATTAAACAGATTTTAGACAAATCAGATGGCTAAACAATTACAGAAAACTTCATACTGTCACATCCAGCCCTGTAGGTGGGCTGGGTGTTCACGGGGAATAGGGTTTATGTATTGTCTTTGTGATCCCTCTGTATGTGTTGTTTTGCCTCCCTCTTGTGTCTAGTTCGGGTATTAGGGGTTTTGGGTGTATATTATTGTAGTCGTTGTTAGTCACAGTTGTCTTGAGTTAATAATCAGTTGTGTTAGTATTTAACCAGGTTGTTCTCCCCTTGTCTCTTGTCGGTTAATGTTTCCTGTGGCGTCTTCATGTGTCTCGTTCCCGTTTGGAATTTATCACGAATACTTGCTTTGCCCCACGAGGCAGTGTTATTTTGATTTATAATAAAGTCTATTGGATTATTGGGACCTTCGCGCCTGTCTCTCCTTTAAGACGTGACACATACATGACTTAACAATAGTAAAACGAGGTTTAATTAAATGTTGCACTTTGCATCCAAACGCTGCTGCATGTTTGAGGTTGGCTCATTTTCTTTTTTAAAGTTGATGTAACACGTCTTTATATTGTAGTCGTGCTGTTCTCATTGACTGATTTTTTTTATTTTTCCCATTGACTGACTTGTTCAGAATGTTCACTACTCATGTGACTTCACAAAGGGGAGTGGATCATGCAGGAAGTGAAATTTTGGGCAGAATGATAGAAAAGAACTGCTCAAGTCTTACCAAGTATGACTCAGTTTCCTGTGTTCATAACAAAGAGCCGTCCAAAAGAACCGGATCATATGGCCGTTGTGAAATTCCTACCCTGGTGAGAATGGTTTTTGCTTACAATTATTACCATACATGTGAAAATAGAATCATTTCCACTGAGGATTCGTAATGGACCCCAAAAGGGTTCCATGTGTCACCATCCAGATCTGTTTTTTACGACAGGAGACTCTTTACCATCCAGATCTGTTCTTTACTACAGGAGACTCTTCACCATCCAGATCTGTTCTTTACTACAGTAGACACTTCACCATCCAGATCTGTTCTTTACTACAGTAGACACTTCACCATCCAGATCTGTTCTTTACTACAGTAGACACTTCACCATCCAGATCTGTTCTTTACTACAGGATACTCTTCACAATCCAGAACTGTTCTTTACTACAGGAGACGCTTCACAATCCAGATCTGTTTTTACTACAGTCGACTCTTCACCATCCAGGTCTGTTCTTTACTACAGTAGACACTTCACCATCCAGATCTGTTCTTTACTATAGGATACTCTTCACAATCCAGAACTGTTCTTTACTACAGGAGACTCTTCACCATCCAGATCTGTTTTTACTACAGTCGACTCTTCACCATCCAGATCTGTTCTTTACTACAGTAGACGCTTCACCATCCAGATCTGTTCTTTACTATAGGATACTCTTCACCATCCAGATCTGTTTTTTACTACAGGAATCTCTTCACCATCCAGATCTGTTCTTTACTACAAGAGACTTCACCATCTAGATCTGTTTTTTACTACAGGATACCCTTCACCATCCAGAACTATTCTTTACTACAGTAGACTCTTCACCATCCAGATCTGTTCTTTACTACAGTAGACTCTTCACCATCCAGATCTGTTCTTTACTACAGTAGACTCTTCACCATCCAGATCTGTTCTTTACTACAGGACACTCTTCACCATTCAGAACTATTCTTTACTACAGTAGACTCTTCACATCCAGAGCTGTTCTTTACTACAGGAGACTTCACAATCTAGATCTTTTTTTACTACAGGATACTCTTCACCATCCAGATCTGTTCTTTACTACAGGAGACTCTTCACCATCCAGATCTGTTCTTTACTACAGGAGACTCTTCACCATCCAGATCTGTTCTTTACTACAGGATACTCTTCACCATCCAGATCTGTTCTTTACTACAACATACTTTTCACCATCCAGATCTGTTCTTTACTACAGGAGACTCTTCACCATCCAGATCTGTTTTTTACTACAGGATACTCTTCACCATCCAGAACTGTTCTTTACTACAGGATACTCTTCACCATTCAGAACTGTTCTTTACTACAGGATACATTTCACCATCCAGATCTGTTCTTTACTACAGGATACTTTTTACCATCCAGATTTGTTCTTTTCTACAGGATACTCTTCACCATCCAGATTTGTTCTTTACTATAGGATACTTCATTATCCAGATCTGTTTTTTACTACAGGATACTTTTTACCATCCAGATTTGTTCTTTTCTACAGGAGACTCTTCACCATCGAGATCTGTTCTTTACTATAGGATACTTCATTATCCAGATCTGTTTTTTACTACAGGAAATTCATCACCATCCAGATCTGTTCTTTACCACAGTAGACTCTTTACCATTCAGATCTGTTTTTTTACTACAGGATAATCTTCACCATCCAGATATGTTCTTTACTACAGGATACTCTTCACCATCCAGATATGTTCTTTACTACAAGATACTTTTCACCATCCAGATCTGTTCTTTACTACAGTACACTCTTCACCATCCAGATCTGTTCTTTACTACAGGATACTCTTCACCATCCAGATCTGTTCTTTACAACAAGAGACTTCACAATCTAGATCTGTTTTTTACTACAGGATACTCTTCACCATCCAGAACTGTTCTTTACTACAGTAGACTCTTCACCATCCAGATATTTTCTTTACTACAGGATACTTTTCACCATCCAGATCTGTTCTTTACTACAGGATACTTTTCACCATCCAGATCTGTTCTTTACTACAGGATACTTTTTACCATCCAGATTTGTTCTTTTCTACAGGATACTCTTCACCATCCAGATTTGTTCTTTACTACAGGATACTCTTCACCATCCAGATCTGTTCTTTACTACAGTATACTCTTCACCATCCATATCTGTTCTTAGATTGTTTTCACATTTCACTCTAGTTTAGCTCAGAAACAGGATTTGTGACTGATTTTGTGAGTGGGAATTGGGGACACACAAGGCACACTCAAACGCATGATGTATATTGTGGGGGTTGTCCCTCCTCTCACTCTCACCTCCTCAATCACTTTTCCTCTCTTGTTTTCCTTCACCTAAATCTTTCTCTCAATCCTTTCCTCTCTTTCCCTCCATCTCTTTCCCTTTCCTGGAGGACATTTTTACTCTGTGGTTTATTTGTTCTGGTAGTGTCTCCGCTCTCACATGTCACTTGGCAGATGAGGCCTTCTATACCTCCATGACAGTCAGGGCCCTTGGAATGTGTTCATGCGAAGGAAGATTCAGTAATATTTGGAAGACGATGGAATGAGATAAAAACACATTTCAACTATGAAATAAGTTTTCGTGGTGGGAGAGCAACTTTCTCAATGTGTGCATATTTTATTTATGTGATATGTCTATGTGAGATGTCTCAGTCTTTGAGAGAGATCCTATTCACCACTGCCTAATGGTGGCTTAGTGGCAGGTAGTGATGCATCTGTGGTGGACTTCTTTTCCAGTTGCTTCCCGTGTGCCAAGCCTTTACTCCCAGCCAACCAACCAATCTCCCTCACCGAGCTAAATATTTTGACAGACATATTTTAAGCATCTATTCAACATACAGTTTGGATCGCGTCGGGTTAGATTTTCCACGTTTTTATCCATAGCCAGCATTTTGAGAGTTTTTTGGACAATTCAGAGCCACCATACAAGGGACCGACAAAATCCAGAATGGGCATATACACACACACACACACACGGCCGGCGGAAGCACTGGGCAGACAGAGCAACTGTATACAGGATGTATTTTATAACCAAATAATCCATTATTAATCGAATTAGCGGCTCAATCACAGTAAACACTTTAATCGATCCGAAATTTCAATCTAATTGAAAGGGGAGGTTTTTTCCTTTTCTAATCCGATCGAAAAAACATGTAAACACTTGATCGAATTGAAAACCGAAACTGAAAGGACTGCCAATGGGCAATGATATGAGGAACGAGCTGTTCTTCTCTGAGCCTTTGCTTGTCTCTCCCCAGCCCTACACACACACACACACACACACACACACACACACACACACACACACACACACACACACACACACACACACACACACACACACACACACACACACACACACACACACACACACACACACACACACACA
>JACXGM010014117.1:0-22376 GCA_016801145.1 Umbra pygmaea
TGGATTACTCTGCTTGTTGGATATCCCTACCTGTACCTTAGCCATATATGCTATCCGTTTTGACCATCTGCCTGTTTGGATTACTCTGCCAGAGGATATACCTAGCTGTATCTTTGCCTGTTCCTATGGACTGTCATTTAGGTCAATAAATAACATTGTGCTATTTGACAATTGTGAGTTCTCTTTACAGACATTACAAATATCCCTGTTTATATCACTTACACTTAAATTTTTTCATTTTACCAGTGTAAATTGTATATATTGCTCCAGTGTTTCATTGTTGTTTTATGCTGCTCTTGTTTTATTATTCCATTAGAACGATTTGCACTGAAAGGGAAGGATTTGTAACCAAACATTCACATGCTGTATGGACTTGTGAGAATTAGACAGATTCGGATTCTTCTGAATCTATTTTTCCTTCCAACCTCAATATTACCAGTTCCACTGGCTGCCCCAACCCCAAAGCATAATGAACCCACGACTCATTGCTTGACAGTTGGCAAGGTTTTCTTGAAATGCTTCACCATTTCCTCTTCAAACACACCTCCTTTGGTTGTGGCCAAACAGTTTCATCAGTCCAAAGTGTTACAGAGAGACCTTAAGCTTGGTGCTTTGGTTCCATTCGGGCATTTCAAATCCATGCTAAAATAACAGTTGTCTGATTAAGCTAATTGTATTGTTTATTGTTTATTTTAATTGTATTATTAAGTTCTCTGTAGACAGGGTGACCATTGGTCACAGTCTGATTTCTCTGTATAAATATAGGTTAAAACAAAAAAGAAAAAGCCTGTTTTTCCTTAATTATTCGGGCTTTTCAATGTTTTCTCATGATGTTTTTATGATGTTTTCGAAAAGGCTTCCATCTGAGAACTCTCCCAGCAGATCCTTGTTGTGTAAGGTACTATGTTCTCAAAACCAGTGAACAACTACTCCACTTTTCGGTAAACCATCCTGAAGGTCCTTTGCAGTGGCCAGTAGTTTCTGTTGTGATGAGCTGATAAATAAAGTCCGAGTTATATTTTTCTTGGTGTTCTAGCTATTGCTTTTCGTCAAGTCAATGCTGTTTAGTACTGTTCCATAGATTTCTGTTTAGAGGAGCCCATATTTGTTAAATCCAAGCAGAACATCCATCACAGTCTGACAGATTAGATTAACTGTATAGAGGTTCTTTAAAGTAATAGTTCAATGCTGGCAGGGTAGGGGAGTAAGAGATTACAAGTAATCAGATTACAAATAATTTTGGATGGGTAACAGCAGCAGCAAAGCCACGGCAGGGCCAGGCAGGTCCTTAGCCCAGTCAAAGTTGGTACTGGCCCAGCCAATCAGAATGGCTTCACTTTTTTATGAAATGAAATTTAACATTTGATTTGGTATTCACCTGATATATCAAAAATCAAAACAATGTCACTAGGATGTTTTTAGAATGTAATTGGATATATCGGAATCAAACAACAGTGTATGTCTACATAATGTAGGTTAGCTAATGTAAAATATCACTGTGGTAATTGCAATTGTCACTTAATTACTTACTCATTTTACTCAACGTGTAAGTTATGGTGAAGCAATAGTTCACTTTTACAGTTCTTTTAAAAGCCACAAATTAAGAAAAAAACGTGTGGAGGTTTAAGCAGGAGACAGAAGGAAGAAGTTTGAGTTCTTTAATGAAGTTTGTGCACAAACAAATGAAAGAACTAAGCCATCACTGGCCACTTCAGTAACGGGCAACAGTAATATAGTACCTGTAGTAACACACAGGAGTAGGTACTCAAAACACATAAATATAGCAAGCCTCATACACTGCTGCAGGTAGATGTTTGTAGTTTGTCACTAAATGACAGTCCTTAGATCCTGAGGAAAACACACACGAGAACAGAAGGTAGAGCTCACACAGGCATTACGCAGTAGATTAGTAGTAGCGTCTTGGCATTGGTTATACTAGGAAACTGAGAACACTTATTCAGATAGTTCATACAACAAACACAGGCTCATGGCGCTCCCCTTCTCTCTACCCCTCAGAACAAGCCTATCGGTGATATAGGCATATTGTGTCGTTATTTAATCGGCCTACGTTGTTGTTTATCGTTGAACAAGCCTGCATTTTTATCAAATGTGTTATTTTAAGTTGTAGTTGCGCAACCCATGCCTCTTCTTCATATGCAAACTTGTTTGTCAAGGGGAATAGTTGGTGTTATTTGGAAACAGGTTTATTTATTTCTTTAATATGTCTGGAACTTTCCTGGATTTCTGGAGGATTATATTTTGGCTCAGCCACATTTACTCATGCCCAGCCAAACTGTAATTTCTGCCTACACTCCTGGTAACTAGTAACTGTAATGGATTACATTAAAAAGGTAATCTTCCCAACCCGAATCACTGGAATTGACTTCAGCTGACTAAGTCCCTATCGAGTCAATTAACGTGGTAATAATCTTCAAGGTGAAATTTGAATGGTCCAAATGTCATGTTTTACTTTTTATTATTTTGAATGTATGATTAATGCAAATAAATCATAATCCTGTATTAAATGTTGCACAAGCATGGCGTGTTTCACTTTTTACCATGTAGAAGTCAGGTCAACTTTTATTCAAAGAAATATTCATTGTTGCAAGATGACATTGATTTTGTGTGTTGGGGGGGTTGCGTGTGTCGACTGTGTCGGTGAGTTGGCCATGTCACCCAAATAATTTAGGTGCCTTCAGTGTCGCCTGGACGACAGCATGCTGTGATTGGTCAGAAAGATGCGCACCGCTATAGATTTTGAAGAAGGTGATAACGCTCATTACCAAAGCCATAGCCCCCAATGTTTTGGTAATCATCCCCTGCCAGCTCTATCATTTTCTGCCATAGGGAAAGATTAAAAGTATGAGAGGACAAGTCAAGTGACTGGACACAACAAATGATTCAACTCAGCTACACGACTGAAGTAAGCTGAGCTCCTGACTGTAATGCTCCTGGAGTTTTTGGTTCCCTTTTGTGTTTTCCTGCTCCCCTGACACTCCTATCAAATGCTCTTTTGTTTCTTTTTTCCTTTGACTCAATCAGTAATACACACCTGGACTCACTTAACTAATCAATTACCATCCACACCTGTTGTTACTTACGTTATGTAGTGTGTTTAGTCACCCCAGTCACTCCTGTCTTTGTTGGTCATTGTGAATGCTATGCTCTTAATTCCTGTTCCTGTTTCCTGTGCTTGAGCCTCCTTCATGTCCACTTTGATGGTTATGCCCTTGTGTCGCTACTCCTTACCTGTTTGTAAGTCTTGTTCCAGTTGATTAGTAGTACCTGTAATCCTTTCTCTAGTTCTCTGGACCTATTTCAGTTTAGTTTTCTGTGCCCTCGTCTTAGTTTTTCTTTTGTATTTTCATCACTAGGCATGTAGTTTTCTGTTTCTTGTTTTATTTTATAATAAAGTTTGTATACCCTAGTCCTGCTTGTCCATGTTTCCTTCCGTCCTTGGACTTCGCTCTTGCCCCAAACTCCAATGCCTAAACTGACACTCTATCCAGGGGTGATAAAAGTCTTGCATACAACTGTATGTGTACATTTGTGTTGTTCTTGCAAATACTATAATTTGTTTTCATTCAGCTTATCTGGTTGAATAAAAGTTTAATGAAAAATAATACTTGGTAATAGGGATCCTGTCACTCTACAATATAAACGTTACACTCTTTCGAAACATTGCTTTACAGTAGTTTAGACCTGTGCAGCTATCTATAATAGCTAGCATTATGTTTTATATTACTATTATATATTTATTTTAGTATGGTTATTTATAAAGGAACAAAAAGTGCAAGACCACATGTTACATACACAAAATACTGCTTTCTAATGGCTTTACAGATGTTGAAGAGTTATCTCAATTAGATGTGGGATTTGCCTAGATAAGCCGGTACCAGTGATTCTGGCATCATGTGTAGCAGGCACAGTTTACCAGTGTATAGATCACAGTGGTTAGTGTTGTAAGGGTACTCGTAATAAAATGGCTGACATTGTTATTAACCACATCTAATATGTTAACGTACATATGTTACAAAACCTGTCAAATGTGTTGCCAATGTCAGTATCTGGAAGGGAGTTTTTAATGGGTGAAGGATGATTTGTTAATAGGAAACCATTTCTGAATTTGAGTGTAAACTGAAAGTGTGTAATATTGGTCTGAAATTAGATTGTATGGTCCAAACAATTACCAGTGGTAGATACTGATAGATGTTGACACTCTTATTCAGATCCATGTAAAGTGAGAATGTTTGTAGGGCAGGTAGGTGAAGTAGAGGCAATTACCAGTTGAAAAGCATGCATTTTCATTCAAGAGGATTGTAGAGGAGTAGGAGGTCAAGGAATGCAGGTAGTATATTATTGATAATATGCTGAAGGGTGGTCATAAAAGAGCTCCAAAAGGGACAGATGTATACAAGATTGTGTGTCTGCATAAACGTGAATAAAGAAGGCACCGACAACAAATGTATAATTATTTACACTAATAACAGATTAGGGTTGGCCCATGAATCGAAACTGAGAGACATCTATTGAAGGAGCTAATGTTAGACAGCAGGGCCTCAGATTTGCCACACTGAACACAGTCAGAGAAATGCATTGCCCTGCACAATTATTGGATGAACATGAAAAAACTGCCTTGTTTTTATCAGCTTGACACTCAAACGATTAAATAAATCTAACCTCTAATTGATGTAAATTCCTTCAAAGAAAAATAAATATGTCTGGTATGATTATTGGCACCCCTGCATTTAATACATTGCGCACCCACCCTCGATAAGATAACAACAATGTGTGTTCTACTATAATGATTAATGAGTTGTAAACACATAATAAGGGATCTGCAGCAGTTCTCTGAGAACCCGAACCGGTTGAGTGTGTTGATTAGAATGAGATGATTGACAGAGTCAAAGGCTTTGCCAGATATTATGTCATTTAAGTAGGCAGAGCAGGATGGAAATTTGCCTATAGGAGTTTTGAGTTGAGCTTGGGGAATTTTAAAAGGTTTAGTGAAAGGTTCAACAGGCAGGAAATTGTGGCTGTAATGACAGACGCATACAACGTCAGAAGGAGCCTGATATGGGTCCAAATTTTAGATTTTCACTTGAACTGGATGAATTGAGAATCAGGGGAAATTTGTAAGGACACACTGCAGGGACCATGAGCAGTAGTTCAGGCAGCGGAAGTAGTCATGGTACATTTGAATGCAAAAATGACATTGTTTTCTAAATTTAAGGCTGTAGAAAGCTGGAATGAAACAATTGTATTTTTCCATACAGTGTCCCAAAACCTTTTGGGGGTTGCAGCCACAGTTGTTTTTTTATTTTTATAAACTTGCGTTTGCTTTTTTGATTAACAGATTGCATTGCATTTTAAACAATACTTCTAAAAACCAGTCAGAATTGATTTTGGTGGCAGAGTTGGGGGTGCCAAAACCCAGGGCCTGTAATGTGTTTTGGATGCCATGCAACATGTTTATTGAGGTTGTTTTTCAAATGGGACCAGGCATATTTAAGACAGATAGTGTAGTCAGGCCTGCTCAACAAGGGTTTGCACAAATCACTGAGAATAATAACAAAAAGGGTGTATGACTTGAGGTACAGACAAAAGATATTTGGAAGACAATTGCAGAAGAGTAGGCATGTTAGCGCAAATAATATCAATGGGTGCTCTAATTTATAGACTAGAGATTGTATGTGGTAGGTTCCTCTATAATTTGGAAGAGATTTATGGCATCCAGCTGTACTTTGTAGACATGTTAGTGAAACAATATCAATGAGTGCTCTAATTTCTAGACTAGATATTGTATGTGGTAGTTTCCTCTATAATTTGGGAGAGATTTAGGGCATCCAGCTGTACTTTGTAGACATGTAAGTGAAATATTAATGTGTGCTCTAATTTATAGACTTGAGCTTGCATCCAGGAAGTTCCTCTATACTGTACTTTGGGAGAGATTTATGGCATCCAGCTGCATGAAAAAAGGAGTATTATGCATATCCCATTATAAACCCTGAGGACATGTTTAGGGCAATACCTTCAATGAAGGCAGTCAGAGCACAGCTAGGAAATGATGGACAAGTAAAAGCTCAAACTGATTGTTACGGTCTTGGAGTGTGTTGTGGTGAGGAAGGGAGACCAAGGCAAGGAGTGGAGGTTTGTCTGTTGTTTTTATTAACATTGTTTAAAGAACATGAACACCTGTTGTTGCTGGATGACAGACATGAATGCACAATGACACTATACTGTACTTTGCTCTGACGTGGCATAGAATGCGCTAAAGGAGCATACAGAGCGTACGCCTTATTGAAATGTACAATACATCACTACTTAAGACACATAGGTGGTGAGGACACAACTCAGCAATGCACATGAAGAGTCCATATCCTACTTTACCCAGCTAGAAGAGACATGCAACTTGACCGGAGATAATCCACATAGTATGGAGTTTGGAAACTCACAAAGACTCAAACAATCAACAATGAACCGCATCACCCTCTGGACACCTGGGCTTATAAAGGTCGAGAGTACTCGTTAACACCAGCTGATAGTAATCGGTAATCAGATCAAACAAGCCCTATGCTCCTATATATTATGGTCAGCTGCTGTGGGCTCCGGAGGCTGGACGCTTGCTGGTTCTTTCACTGAAGAACACTGAATAGGACCAGGCCCTGTAGCAGCCTCTGCTGCTAGCCTAGCCTCCATTAGCACAGCCTTTATATAAAAGACCTCCACAGCAGTGGATAACATTACGGCCCGTGCAGCTAGTATAGCAGTGTCTGCCACCAGTGTAGCAGCCGCCACCTCCTACACCGCCACCTGTGACACTGATCTTAATAGAATAACAGAGCACTGAGACTCCTTTAACTAAATAGCTGGTTTGGTTTTCCAAACAAAGCTAGATAATGGTACGTACTGGCAAGCTCTTCATATCAAATACGTCAATGACAAAATTCTACAATTCTACCTATTTTACACTACCACAAACATTTTAGAACTCTCAATAATTTTCATTTAATTTGATTGAAAACCATACCTTCATTTACCAAGGTGTCATTGAATCATTAATAAGATATTATTGTCAACACATGGTTTATTATGGATGCATTAAAGATTCTGTCATTAAGACAATGCTTTCAGCCAGCAGCACAGCACTCTTTAGCCCGCTGTTGGTTTGTCTCTGAAGCTAAGCAGGGTCAGGCCTGGTCAGTACTTAGATGGGAGACCAATGCTGCTGGAAGATCTCCACAGTCTGGTTTAAGGACAATTGCTAATACCCCAGAGCAGTGATGAGGACACCTGCCCTGTACAGGGTGATGTGTTTCAGATGGTCCCCCCTATGTTTTGAAAAACATATTGTGTCGAATGAGAAGAAAATTATGTAAAGCTCCCATTTCTGTAGTTATTTTACAAGCCAGAGAAAATGGCTCTAGACCTTGGAATATTTTGGCAGATACAAACATCACTGAGACAATTCCAATGTCTCTGTTGAAGCATAGCCATATTTATTTGCTGCTAGATTTGATTGCGCAATTGGCGAAACACAAAGGCCACAATAAGCCTGACACTGCTACAATGACTTAATTCATTTTAAGATCAGACAGCAGGCTCATTCAACTAATGACGTCATTGGTTGACCTTTCACAGTGGAACATTTTTTAAATAATCCCAATGTGAATATATTTTCCTGGAACCTCTCCCAGTCAACCAGAATGATATTTTAAACATTCTTTGTTGTTCTTTGATAATTTAGGTAAACAATTAAACAATTACCAAAGTGTATTGACAACTTAGCTTGGGAACAGATACGAGATGGTTTACATATTAGGTAGCAGACAAAGAACATGAGTGATTCTAAGATGGATGTCACACCGAATATATTTTTAAAGCTACACCTACAGTGTGTCTGATCATGGTGACAGTCTAGAAGCTTACACCTCCCTCTCATATACATTTACAACATAAAATGCTAAGTGTTTTAATTCTGGACAGAATGGCTGTAAGGTAAATACTGCCATCTGTCACAAACTTTCAGCTAGTTTTTGAAAATGTTTCGTTGAAAACCAGATAAAAACTGCAATTTCCTATAAACAGGTAATAATGGAACCCCCAGTTTGTTGAGTATGAAACAACAAATAGGACTGAAAAACTGGGTTTTACATGGAGAAAAATATGGCGTCATACCCCGTGCTGTTTTTTCTGACGTTATTTAGTGGTGCTGGATACCTGACCTCCTAGTGGGTCTGTAGTGACAGATTCATCAAAGCAGTGGCGGCTGTCTCACGTGATGTGGAGTCCAGCATGGGGTTCTGCCTGGCACAGAGAGATGAGGCTCTGAGTACATCTTCCACTGGCATTCAGCCAAACTGGCCTCACATCTATTGTCCTTCACCTCTCACGCCAAAACTGAAGCCTGCTATTCAATTATACTGCTTCAGCTTTCAAGGAATATTACTCTGTTTGAAGTTCACATAGGCTGTTAGATGGATATGGATTGCTATTTATAAAAACCAGGTATTGTCATATTTTTGTTGTTCAGGGTATCTGCAAGAAATGCGTTGTTACGACTAAGGTTTAATTTACAAAAGCAGCTGCATCGGTGCCCTCAGAATCGAACAGATGGGGCAAGTAAGGAACAGAAGGTGTGTCAATCTTGGATCACTCAGTTGGGATAGCCATTCAATTACCTCTCCAAGAAAAATTTGAAAAGTTGAGAAGTTATCAATGACTGTTATTGAAAATGCACTCTACTGTAAAAAAAAAACTTTACTGTAATTGTAAATGTATTTCACAGCATGAAGATGGTGAAGTGATTGAATTCTATATTTACCAAATGTTTTCTTACATGAACACCAATTGAGTGACTGTGTTGATTGTGTTGATTATAGCAAGCCGGAATTTAAAGTGATTTCCACATTACATTGTTGCTTGGCGCTAATTGTTAACAGGTAAAATACTGGCATAACAATGCAGAGTCAGTGGGCTGATAGTGGACTCTTATAACACTTGAAATTATTTAATACACCATTATACTTTTAATGCAGATATATAATAGATATTTATTGAATAAAAATACAACCATCTACAACAATCCCATGTTTTGCACATTTTTGAGTTTCAAATCTCATATTCAAAAAAAATACTTGCAGAAGGTTTTTTGTAGTTTCAGCACAAAACATTTTAAGCACAAAGTAAATGATATTCAAAAGTTATTCTTAATATTATTGGACCAATGTGTGTGTAATACATCTTTTACATTAATCATGACACAGGAGACTTAAAAGTTAAATGCAGTGTACTATTTTTTCTTTGATACTAAACAACAACATTTAGCTGTTGAGTGGCCCTCAGACCTTAAAGTTAACTTCTAGGCCGTATCATCTCACAGGAATTCAAATATTTTTACTATATTTGTCAGTGAATGCCAACAAATTATTTCACATCCTTGTTGCTGGAATTCATATAGAAAAACTGCAAAAATAAGAAAGACCAGAATAATATAATATAATTTTTCAGCTATCAATTTTAAAAAGTAAACAGTGTTAGAACACTATGAGATATACATGGTATGTCACCAATAATGTGTATTTCTATATTAATAATTGAAGCGCATTCAATGTAAAAAAAAATGGTCAGAAGCTTTCATGTTGATTGTACTTCCTCTCAGAGCCTAGACAACAAGAAGTGTAAACCATGGGGTTATTCTCCAGCCAGGTAATATTACCCTCAACCTTGGGGCAGTTAGGCTACCCCCTCTGTAGAAGCATGATTGTTGAACCCTGCTGGAGTGGGCAGAAAACAGCCCAACATACAAGAGTTTGAACTTGAACTTGTAGTGTATTTTACAGAGAAACATGCTGTTCTTTGCAAATGTTCCTAGTGCCTGTTTACCTAACGCCTTACGGTGCATGTGAATTCATTACCAAAACGATTGTATTGTTCAGATTCATTCATAGTTGATCATTTGGATAAACACTACTTGGGAAAAACATTAAGGCAGAAACGCGGGAGAGGAAATTACCAGATTTTGTTCAAGTGTGCATTTCATTGAGGACTTGATGGTTGCATTGCAGTAAAGAGAGAGAGTGTGTACTTGAATTTCAAGCACAAACAGTATACTCTCATCGCGTTAAAACTCAAAATATCCCCTACAACAGACCTCAGCTGTCATACTATGGGATTTTCTAACAGAAGTTAATGTCAACTTGTACGATGCAGATCTGAAAGAGTTTGCTAAAGAGGGTAACTACTTTGATGCTACTGTCTAAACATGTCAATTAAGTAGAACGAGCACATGGATTTCAGGTGGTACATTTAAGAGTTTGTGGAATCCACTGGAATAGTTTGCAAACTCAATCGAAATGTGATGTACACAGCACACAGTGCTGAAAAAGTGACAATTTCTTATCTCCATGGAGATCAATAATGGGCACTGGATCATTGTGTAAAGTGTCTTCTGGTTTAATGCAGAGAGGATGTCATTATTATTTTCTTTCTCCTAATGATGGTCATTATGCACGGACACTGATTGAATTCCATTTGTTACCTGCGTTTGAGCCTGAGTGGAATAATTACCATTTAAGTATCTCCATTAAAATGCATACACGAATGTTCATGCCCAGACATCCTGGTAAAAATAACTAAAATATTATTTAAATGTGAAATGAGTTGGATTATTAGCCAGTCCTGTTTTAAATACCTGATTAAAAATTAAAGTCTGACTGTATGAAATGTGTTGTCCATGGGTGTATTGTTTTGTTGCTTTCTCAATTCTCTGAAGATGCACAGAGAAAATACAAGAAGAAACCACTTGTAGCCAACACTAGCATTCTCAGCATCCTCACTTAATATTTTATTAAAATGGATCTGCTGGTAAATGTAATCAATATCTACTTCCCAGTCTAAACTGTCTTTTCAACCTCTTGTGCCACATTTCAAATAAATATTGCTTTTTCATTTGTTACCAGCATACAACAGCTATTTTCATACATTGAATTTCTTTGTTTGTTAAAATGATTGCCCTGTGGTACATGTATTTTACATTTTAAATGTAATATAAAGATAGCATTGTTGAATCAACCCAAAGAAGATCCCATATACTATAGATATCCCAGTACTCTGACAGATAGGGTACATGAAAAATGCCCTTTTACAATGAATACTGTATATTTGTAACATATTTATGTTCCAATATGACAACAACCACGGCCAGCTAATGCCCCAGTTCATGTGATACTGGAAAAAGATTCAATTCAAGGTTAAGATGCTGCACAGGCATGAAACCTAACATTTTAAACATCTCAATTCATTGGTTTATAAGATGTGTTTGCTCATCCTTGGGTGAACGCATTCAGCACCAACAAGAACGTGTCACTTCTCATTTCCTGTTGGGGTGGTGTTCGTCTTGCACATATTTACCCGAGTAGAAATAAGAATGTTTGTGTTGCAGGTAAATAAGGCGTGTGCTTTCCTAGCGCAGCCTTCCTGCTGCAACATTCACAGCAGTGGCTGAGCATTGAGGCGGCTGAGGTAAATGGGGTGGGGTTCTGGTGAGACCCAATCAATCACTGACAGATTACTGCTAAAGCCACTTCCAGACCCATTAAAGAGGGACAAATGCAGAATTGCAACTGAACAACTTCTACTTTTAAGCCAACAGTGGGACTTCCTGGTTATTTATCAAAGTCATTGCTGGCGAGCAGCACGGCTCGCTGCACGATTGTAGTTCACAGTAGATAGAGTTGAGTGGCGGCACAGCACTGAAAGGAGTGTTTATGCCCTCAGCTGTGGCGCTGTCAGCCTTGTGGAATTTACTGTAAATCACATTGCTTTTATTGCAAGATTTAGTAGCTTATCCTCTGTGGGCTACATTCACTTCAAGCTTGTCCCCATTAGGATTTTAGCTCCAGTCCATAAAGGGACTTGGCTACACATCATCAAATAATGTGAGAAACCTTTCATTTATCCTCTCGTCTTCTACCTGGACTCTTGAGCAGTTATTCAGTTTAATTGTGGAGGTTCCTATGGACTTTTATTTTTGATCAAACCACTTCCTCCCAAAACTCCTTAGAGAATATCAATCCCCAGAGCACCATGCAATCAATGTTACTTTCATTTCCATTCATGGACCTCAGTGATTTGAACCAGATGTGTTTGTTTGACGCACCTGAGGAACACATTTTGATATAACCAAAGCAGTGCTTACTCCAAATATGAAAGTCACAGGCTGGCCGTCAATTAGAATGAAATTAGAAACACTTCTCCCCCGCCCCAGCGTTTCACTTCGAAAAGGAAAAAGCTCAAAGGCAGCTACATATTTAATATAAAGCAGAATATTTTGTATACAGTCTAGACTTTAAATGAAAAGGTATGAAGAAAGGAAACATTGCTGTGTTGTTTCAATATCACGGCGATGAGAGATGTTCTCATGTCTATTTATAGAACAGTGTTGGCTGCACCTGTTACCAGCAGTAGCTTTTTGATTCAATGAGAATGTAGTGTGGCTGGAATGTTTGCACAAGATGTGTCCCCGACAGTGAAATTGTTCATCTCCTCAGGAACAAGGTTAGGGGTTTACAGAGGCACGTGACTGGCTGTTTTTTAACCTTCTGCCTACAGACTCTTATGTCACCTCTGATAACTTCAACAGTGGTTACTGGGGGTTTATTATTTCAGTCATGACAACTGCTTCTCTCAAAGGATGTAATTGTGCCAGTCGAGATGTTTTAAATATATAGAAAATGTTGTACTCAACTGCTTTGTGGAATAAGATAATTGTCAAAGTGTATAACCAATGTATTTTAGATTGTTTTGTTATATTACAAATGATAAATTATCAAGTGAGCCACAATTGTAAAATGCTCTGATTACCATTATGTAGTGATAAAGTTACATACTGTATAAAGCACATAAAATTATCCAGACCTGTTCTAAGATAATCTGTTATGTATATTAAGAGATCAAAATAATAAAAAGTAATGTTGTAATTAAAATGTGAATTTATCACGTTACATTAGTTTATTTAGAATTTTAACAACATTAGTTATGTCTCACATTATATGCTGCAATGTATTGAATAGGTAAAAACTGATGATAAAACCACAGGACCATCAATCAATGGCGTGCTATAGTAACATATTGTAATACATTGATAATAACAGGAGATTCGGGCAATGGATTTTGTGGGAATAATGCTTTTACTTCCAATGAATTAATGATCTATGAGGTTAATAGATGTCAATTTAGCCAATCCTAATGAATGATTAACAGGAACAGTCATACATGAGAACAAAGGTGAAAGTGAAGGGGAAAAAATTAAGAATTCCTGATCAATGGTGATTTTTTCCTCAAAACTTGATCAGTCACTGTCTGAGGTTTCAGGTGGTGATGGACACGAGCTGCAGACCTGATGCCTGGGGTGGCTGGATGATGTGCGTATTGACGTGCTGTAGCAAGAGTTCAGGGAGGCAGCTGGGCAAAAATAATTTAGAATGTCCTGCCCGCTGACACAAGGACAAAGGCACAGACAGAACCTTCATATAAGGGAGGAGACAGTAGACGTGGCTACACCTGGAAATGCACTGCGGTTGTTTTCTCACTGACCTCTAGAACACTAGGAGATTGTCCGAGGTAGTTTCTAGACTCAAACCGTCTCGTTGCTACAGCATTAACCAGGAATTGGCCCACTCAGGAGCAATTTCAGCACTGATGAATCCGAGGTGCGTCCTCAATTCCACAGCTGGAAACATCTCAAGCAGGAGATTAATACCTGATCTGATTACATCGACTGTTATGACTCGGATCTTGGCTTTCACTATCTGTGACCTAAATCCCTTAAACTAATGGACATTAACATGATGAGACTAGTTTTCTAGTCTGATTTCAATAATTGTTCTCTGTCATTTAACTACAATGTAAAACATTTATTCTAAAATGTGCATTAACATACTGGCAGCAATTGGGCAGTGATCCTTAAATGGTTTTTACAGTACAGTTACTGTAAATGAAACTGCAGTACCACTGGCCAATTGCTGCCAGTAAGTTACTGTAATTTATTTTACAGAACAATAAATTTTACTGTAATTTAATTTACACTATCAAGACAGTTACTGTAATGTTAAGCAGAGTAAGTCCCTTACTGTAATTTATTTTAAGTCTTACTCATGCTTACTCATGAGACTTACACATGCTTACTCATGAGTCTAATTTAAATATATCCCAGCATTCCTTTTAAGTAAATGTGTGAGATACCTAACCATGAGTGTGTTTGTTAGTGACAGAGATATGGTTGCTGGACTCAACAACAAATATTCAGATGTTTTTGCCAAGTGGCAAGTTAAATTAATTAATACTATGCATACAATAAACAGAGTATCATACCTCAAAAACATTTTTTTATCGATAACAACAATTCTCCTTTGCATTATGGTCTTAAGGCGTGGCTACTGACCAGACCAAGTCCCAATAAGACGGTTTTGGATGAGTTAATAAATAGCCATTTGAGAATATCCAATAAATGTACTATTATTTGTACCCACATTATGAATTCAGAATGACTGCAATGGTTAAATGCTGTCTTTCCAAGACTAACTACATTATGTGAATTGAAACAACCATGTCAGTAACAAAATTTTTTAGGCTTACAAATTGGATAGGTTTGGAAAAATAAAGATTTTGAATTACTGTTTATTATATCTCATGAAGTAGTCAATGAAAGTTGTCAATGAAAGTAGTCAATGAAAATAGTCAATGAAAGTCATGAAGTAGTCAATGAAAATAGTCAATGAAAGTCATGAAGTAGTCAATGCAAATGATTATATTACAATTATATTACATATATATTTCAATTAAAATGCAAAACACTGTAGTAATTAAAGTTGGAAGTTACTGATCAAATTACAACAATTGCTAACAGTTTATTCAATGAATAGTAGTCTACTCTAGTTATTCATTACAGTATGATATTGCCAAAATTACAGTAAATTACTGGCAAAATGACAAAACATTGCTAACAGTTTAGGCAAGTTGACTAAGCACCAATTCTTATTTGTAAAGACCAGGGAGTTCTCTGGGTTAACTTGTCACTGTGGCGGTTGTGGGACTAAAATGGGGGCCTTTTGGACACCAGCCAGATTCCTGAAACACAAGCCCACCTTGCCCCCACCAATGGGTACATAATGTATCATCTTATAAGGCTCATAATTTTCTTTACATCTAGAGATATATATATATATATATTAAGGAGGGAATGATTGGGAAAAATGGGAAAAAGCCATAATGCTATATAGGTATCAGCTGTGCACCGTTGAATCAGTGCAGAAATTATTATCTTGGACTGTGCAAGCTGGAGATGTCATTGGTCGGGAGTACAAAGCTGTTGAATCTGAGCTGCCTATGGGTAGGAATTCTCTAAAGATCTGGGATCTGCTGGAAATGGCATGAGGTCTAAGGGGAGCGCTCAAAGCTGAATCAATGCATCACTCCAAGGCCCTCACACATGCATTTGAGAGGGCATTTTGGAACTAAAGGGTGCAATGGATCAAGATCACGTGACTATCTGGGGGTTTCTGTCTGCCATCCCAATGGGCTACATAGGGTTAGCCTCCTCCAGTTAAAGAGCTGTGTAATGATGAAAGAATAGAATGAGCACCTCTGCTCTGTTACTGCTCTTCACATACTACATGTAGTAGGCTATTTATTCATCGGAAGACAGATCAGCATTTCACTTCTCCAAAGATATATTTGTCAATTTAAATAATGTATTTTTCCACAATTATGTGTTGTTGGTTATGCTGTTTAAAATATTAATAATGGTTTTAAAATTGAATTGCACGTTTCATAACCTTGCCTATAGGAAATCCTGCATGACATCTAATAAATACGATAAATACATTCGTGCTTGAAAACAGAAGCAATGTACTGTATACATGGATATGTAGATCATTTTGAAATCTTAGCAATTCCCCAAACGATAGGCTAAACTCACATCTACGGTCATCACATCTTTGAATTTGCCACCTCCGACAGAGTACATGCGCAGTGCGCCGCATGCTGCCTTTGTAGAGCAGCTGTCCAGGGTTTGGAATTCCAACATGGCAGAGGCTGTGGTCAGTCTTCCTCTCACTAACTTGGAATGGTTTCAAATCGCAAGCACCCGCGCTTAACCCGAGCTCCCATTCATCAAGCATATCCTCTGGATCGATGTTACTCTAATCTCTGAAGCTGTCCTGTCATACATACAGGTAAGAGTTATTGTGTCTCTCTGTCTTAGATATGAACAATTAAAAAGAAGCGAAGCTGCACTACGCTAGAGCCAGGCGGTTTATGGTATGCCCCTTGAAGCGTTCTCACACATGCAGAATGGCAGTTGGCTATCCACCTATTATGAATAAAAACATGTATAGATAGGCAGTGTCAGTAAAAGTAGTCAACTGCTAGGATGTGAAGTTTATTCCACGGCTTAAAATCACTCATGCGCTCATTAAGGAATCGATTATTTCACAATCAGTCATTTTAACGTGAAAGTGATGAGGGCGATACAAATTGTTTCAAAGTTACTTTGAAGTGAAAACATGTATGACAATCTGAAGATCACCAACTTGTCTGGATACTTCTGCCCAGAGACTAATAAAATACGTAGGTGACGTTGTCATTGCGCTCTCCGTTGTGACAATTGGCTGCAGGTAGCCTAACCTATTTTTCAAAGTAATGGGACATCATGTTGCTTTCTGTAATGACTTGCAAGATAAGATGTTTTTATGTCATCGTGCGTTGCCTCTCGCATGCCTGTGTCCCATAGTTTCATTTGGAACAAGGAGAACTGACAGACGCTTTACCTTAGTGGTCATGTGTTTGGGCTCTCGCTTAACATGTTATCCAATAGCTATGTTGGTTTTTCTTTCTTCTTAATTATATGCATGTAGGTTAAAATGAATACCTGACGAAAAGGGCCCACGTTTCAAGGCAGTGAAATCCGATAGCTGAGAGGAAAAGTGCCTGTAATGAGAAACAACCTTTGGAATTCCTCGTGAAAATCCCGATTGTGCTGTTTTCCTTTTCCCTTGTTTTTAGGCTTGAAGACATGATCACTAGCACGAGTATTTATGGTATGTTGCACTATTTAACTTATTGATTACATGATAACTGGGAGTTTTTCCCCGGTTTCGTATGCATGGCTTATTTTACTGTTGAAATGTTAAACATTGAGTTTTAACAATAATTTGTTGTAGAAATAACACTACGTTTATTTAATAACAATATATTTACTCATTAAATCTTATTTTGCCGATGCCAAATACATCTGTATGAATTTGATTATATTTTAGATTTGTGTTAATATACCGTTCAGGTAACAGAGGTTTGTTCAACACTAAAAGTTAACTGTACTTATAATATCAATACGATATGCTAAAAGCAAGTGAGTTTATAGCCTAATAATCATAATACGTATTAACAATGTAACGTGTACATTGTTAAGAAATAATTCGTACGTCATCTCCCTAATTATGAACATATTAGGCTATTTAAATTTGACATTGGAGTGAACAATTGATTCGTGCGTAATCTGTGTCTTTTTCATTTGAAACCAAGCTTTTTTGACACACTGTTCTAAAACATTTTGGCATGTAAAAGTTTATGTTTGTCATATTGAATGTCTTTGTCATTTGTCCTTACTGGCATAGAATACAACCCTCAAATTGCTTAGGGTGGTGGGTTTCAGAAAATGTAAAAGTAGTGTCCCGTGTCATTGGCGATTCCTAGATACAGTAAAGGTTTATTCCATGTACAGTACAATGTTACAAGCATTCCGTTTTGCCCATCTCTGGTGTTTAGATATTCAACAGTCTGTTTTAGATCCCGTTCGCTTCGATTTGCACTGTCATGGGCCAGGTTGATTCCACTGGCTTTTTCCCCATTTACTACAATATAGGGTTTGCTTATGACAATTCAAGTAATTTCTTTCTTGTGTTGATACATGACAAAAGTCAATTTATATAATGTAGTTGTAAATAATGATGTTCCATGGCTTGAGTTTGTCCTACACTTACAGATACTAACAAATACAACTATAATATCCCAATATGTGTAAAGCAATGTATTTTACTGGCTGTGAGTGTAATCAATAATGAGCAGCAATCCACATGTTGTTTACACTTCCTGAGTTATACATTTTTCACTCTTGTTCAAAATTGTGAAAAACATTTTCCCCTTATTGATTCCAATATTAGAATATTCACATTCCGTATTCACACATTATTTGACTCCAGTTCGTTACCGGCTCTTTATAGAGCAAAGTTGCATATCACCTGTTGCAATCCACAGCTCCACTCACAAGTTTTAGCAGTTGTTTGGATATTAAGTAGATTTAGAAAAAAATGAACACACAGATAATTATGTTCCAGAATTGTTTAGCTGTATCTGAAATTTTAACACTCTAGTTCACTCAATACAATAATCAAAACAGATTTTTGTTCACACTTCTGATTTGCATTTATATGGGGGGGATTAACTCATCAACAATGAGCTGAAGTGTGTTTTCATTCCACTTCAGGAATATGTACATCACATCCACTTCCATTACGCTGGAGTGTTTTGCTGTAATGTGTTTTCATAAAAGTGGACATGATCGTCATGTGTTTGGGGCGGCACAATGTTTGTGATTTTTTTAGTTTTTTCTCCCATGCCTGGTTTTAGCTGAAACTGCCTATACAAATCTAACGTTGTGTCAAAACATTTTCAGTAGTTGGTCACTTTGTAGTTAGTACATTATTATTTTGGTGACTGGAATAGCTAAGAATAGATCAACTAAGAATGAATGCTCAGGATCTTAGCTAGCATGTCCTAATGTAGCACTGAGGCCACAAGCTTTTCATATTCTGTGTGATTTTCTAGTCCTGTTTTAACCTCTGATATCCCCTGCGAGGTTTTGTTTGTGTGTGTGTGTAGTAAATTAACTGACAGCTCTGTTCATTCCTTATTTGGTTGCAATTCTGATTGCAGTCTAAGCTGTGTGGTTGACATGTATCCTCGTGGTGAGTTTGGTGGTACACTTGATGACAGATGCTGACCCCTTCACCTTTCCGTCAGCCTCTTCGCCTGACACCTGGCATGTTGATGTGTTAGCATCAGTACATTTAGACAACAACTGGAGTAGGATTCAGCAGCTTGTGGCAATGTAACCACACAGTGCTATATTATTTTTGAATAATTTTGTGTTTTTCTTTGCATCCACATATATTTTTTGCACAAGTGTTATATACTGAGCAGGATGAAGCACGTAATTGCTTCAATTAGGCACATTACATTTGTTCATTACTAATGCCACATTTAGTATATTTATAGAAAGATATAGATTAAATCAATTTCAAATTAATCATGTAACATTCAGTGCACCCACAGCAAACGGTTTTAATCTGTTTTGCCATCAGTTGATTGTCTTCATTGAACAAATTTATGTTATTTAAGAAAGAAGTTTCTTGTATTGTTTTTCTAGTTTCCCTCTACATAATCATGATCAGTTATGTTTCCTATATTTTGCATATAAACCATATACGTTCAGTTGCAGGCTGATGCTAGTACAATAGATAACATCTTTGAATTCCCAAAAAGGCTTAAAGCAGATAAGGCTGTCATGTGTTGGATCTTAACCCTGCTGATCCAGTGAAATAATATTTTGAGTTGGCAATGAAAACATATCCTTGACCATTTACAGGATTATACAATGCAAACAGTACACTCTCCCAACAACCCTTAAGCGAAGAATTTAGGCTGTTGTCTGTATTCTCGATTATACTCCCTACAACAAAACATGCTTTTATTAATAGAGCAACAAGACCTCACTGAACATAACAATTGCAAAGATTAATGACAATAGCCTAATTTCAGTATTTCAAAAACAAACATGTTATATATAATTTTCACGAAACCAAAAACCTAATTGATGCTATTTATTGATAAAGTAGATGCATGTATGGAAGTACTGTATATAGCTGCATTCTAACCCTCAACCTCTAGGAATCCTAACAATGTCAACAGTTGCTAAGAGAGGTAGAACCTACCACTGAACTAAGGCCCTATACGCTATGTGCTTCTTATTGAGACCAAGTTTGGAGATCCAAGCCTAGAGTCTAGAGCCATAATGAAGTAGAGGTGTTTCACCACCATCTGTGGATACTATACCTTTGTCTGTAAGCAAACTACAATCAAGTGTACATGATGAGTGAGGGGTAGAATTGCCTTTGGTGGAAAACGAGACGAGAGCAATTTCCTGTGGGATGGAATGTATGAATAAGACTGACAGTTTTTATCGTCCTCTAATGGTGACAATTAAAGGGAGCTTGTGACTAAGTTAAGTTAGTTCTGTGTAACCACCCCTGGGAGGTCTGCAGGGCTGTTGTAAATTGATGAAACGCTCATCCTTACAGACAGTTACATTTGTCAGGAACTATAACAGATCCTATTCATGCTCTCCTGTCTCAATTGCAGACAAAGCCAAACGCAAATGAAATCAGCACAGGGATGTCATCTTTAAGCAAATATGTTAAGTGTTGTCTTTTGTTCTTTTCCTCGGAAAATGGAGGGAGACCCCAGGAGAGACTCATGAAAATAGAACAAATCCCATCTCTCATGGCAGCATACACTCTCTCTCTCTCTAAGTCTCTATTTGTCTTTGGTCTCCCTCATGGCAGCTTGCAATGTTATCTTTGTGTGTTTCTCAGTGCACTGACAATTCCTTCAGTGATCTAAGTTGGGGTGCATTAGAAAGTGGAAGCAGCTGTCTGTTTCTATACTGAGACGCGCGCGTTCTCTACTGAGAGACGTGTGTGTGTGTGCTCTACTGAGAGACGTGTGTGTGTGCTCGACTGAGAGACGTGTGAGTGCTCTACTAAGAGACGTCTGTGCTCTACTGAGAGACGTGTGTGTGTGCTTTTTCCTGTGAGAGACGTATGTGCTCTACTGAGAAACATTTGTGCTCTACTGAGAGACATGTTTCTCAGTAGAGCACACACGTCTCATGGGAGAAGTGTGCTCTACTGAGAAATGTGTGTGCTCTACTGAAAGACATGTGTGCGCTCTACTGAGAGACGTGTGTGTGTGCTGTTCAGAGGGACATTTTTTGTGCTCTACTGATAGACCTGTTTGTGTGCTGTACTGAGAGACGTGTGTGCTCTACTGAGAGATGTGCGTGTGCCCTCTAATGAGAGAAGTGTGTGTTCTACTGAGAGACTTGTGTGTGTGTCCTGGTGAGAGACGTGTGTAATCTACTGAGATGTGTGTGGGTGCTCTACTGAGAAATGTGTGTGTGTGCTCTACTGAGAGATGTGTGTCAGGGCTCTACACCAACTGTTTCCACTGGTGTCACTTGCGCTACAAATTTTTTTAGTTATTGGTGCAAAATCATAATTTGATTGCAGAAATTATTCGCTGTGCAATGATAGATATATTATCTGTTTCCCATAATGAACCTGTATTGAGTTCAGTACTACAGTATGCTTTAATGCTAAGCTACTTTTTAAACCCCATGTTGTCTTGTGTTTATATATTCATTTAGAAATATCAACTGCTAAAGAAAAGTAATACACTGACTATTTTTTTGCTGATTTCAAAGTACCAGAGTTGCTACATCCTCTAGAAAGCACAGATGGGCTGACATGACTCATCTCTTACCTACTCATTGTGGAATTCAGTGTCGCTGCCCTAGTGAGACCATCAGCCGAATGCCCCTTTCTGGCAACCCAGGGCCACACAATCCAATGCACACTACCTCTGCTGTGCATATTAATCTCATCACTCCTCACCACCGATCCTACGGAAGCCTTCAACCCTTTGAAAATATTCATATTCAAATGTGTGATGTTTTGATGTTTATCTCATACGAGATACAATGCAAATATGTACTGTATTGGAAATACGTTTATTTACCTACTTCAGTGGCTTAGAATACGACATGAAGGCATTTATTATCAACAAAATATATTATTTGCACTAACCTGTTTCCCCTCTTGGTCTCTTCCTGCCTTTTCCTCTTTATCTCATTATTCTCCTTAAAGCAAAGTTTGAAATTATACTTTTATGGTTTGAGGGCTTACTGTGTGTGTATTTCACCACAATTATTTCATTCTCTTATTAAATACATACAATTTATTAGCTACTAGAGGTGGGAATTGGCAAAAATGTGACGATCCGATAGTATTGCGATATTTGGGCCACGATTCAATATTATTGCGATTCTTAACATATTGCAATACTGCAAGTATTGCGATTCGATTCTGCGATGTATTGCGATTCATGTCCCCCATATAATTCAAAGGCATTACAAAAAATGAGGAAAATAAGACTGCAATGTCACATTTAATTATGTGAACATTCTCTTCTATGCATTA
>JACXGM010014118.1:8406-22476 GCA_016801145.1 Umbra pygmaea
GTTTGTTCCATTGCTGAGAACAACACCACTGTAGTTTGTTGTTTGTTTGTTGTTTGTTCCATTGCTGAGAACAACACCACTGTAGTTTGTTGTTTGTTTGTTGTTTGTTCCATTGCTGAGAACAACACCACTGTAGTTTGTTGTTTGTTTGTTGTTTGTTCCATTGTTGAGAACAACACCACTGTAGTTTGTTGTTTGTTTGTTGTTTGTTCCATTGTTGAGAACAACACCACTGTAGTTTGTTTTTTGTTTGTTGTTTGTTCCATTGCTGAGAACAACACCACTGTAGTTTGTTGTTTGTTTGTTCCATTGTTGAGAACAACCACTGTAGTTTTCCATTGTTTTTGCAACAGTGGTTTGTTCTGGGCTGCTTACGCGCGTGCATAATGCAAGATTGTTTAAGCCTGGTTTGAGTTAGCGTTGATAAGACACGGCTATAGTCAGTTAATGGAATGGCGTGAGCCTGGATTTAAAGGTGGTGTTCATTCAAGCCAGGCTTTTTTCATTTAAGCCCAGATTCCATTAGCAGTGTTCTGCAACTAATGTGTACTGAAACTAATGTTGGCCTAGTGTGTTAAGATGGAACTAAAGTTAGCTCAATGTGTTAAGATGAAACTCAGGTTAGCTCTATGTGTGCAGCTGAAAGTAAGCAAGCTCAATTCTTACAGGTTATGTATGGTAATACACCCGTCAGCGACAACATGTGGAAACATTCAGAAATGAATGTGCTTAGTCGAATACACTAGAGCTTCCCAACATGTAAAACAAAGAATGGTTTTGGTATCTTTCATGGCATCTCCAATGTTTGAACATTGGCCCAGGGGAATATTAACAAGGCTGGCATGCGGCGCAGGTCACGTGTTCATTAGTGCCATTCGTTTAACCAACACCCACCCATTTTACCCATCCTGCCCAGCATGTTTGAGGCTGGGTGCTCCAAACCCCCTGCTGGAACACAAATGCCAGTCGCAGTGCCCTCTTGAAAAGAGAAAGACAGAAGGGTAGGGATGTTTAGGCATTAGGGGTCCAGCGTAAAAACAAATTGAGTAGTTATCAGAAAATACAGGAGAATGAGTGTAGGTTATTTGTATTTCCTGTCATCAGCCTAGCAGCCCTGATGACATTTGCATCCTTGTTCTGAACATATAAATGTGTTTTTACATATTTTTTATTATATTTTTTTGTGATTTAGATGGCACAATGTTTTCTTACGCGAATCAAAATTGAATGACGTGGGCAGTATTTATTCCACAAGGAAATTAAAGATGGATTTCACTTGCAGTGTATAATATACCCAGCCGGTGTGTACTGCATGTAGTGAATCACTTTAATTTAATAATTGTTGCAGATATATTATGGACATGTTCTGTTTTTGTGTGGTTTAAGCAGGAGGCAGATACACATAGTTGCATGCATTTTTCTTTCAGAGCAATAACAAAATGAGTCTGGCAAATATATGAACGCTGGGCAACAGTAAACCAAGAAAATAATAAACAGCACCTAGCAAGGTAACCGAGACACGCAAGGAATATTGCACTTACTCTCACACAGCATACACAGGCTCACGGCCAACAATGAAGGACAAATACAGTGGAGCAGAGGGAAACACATTTACACACACTAAATGGTAACAAGGGGCACATGTGAACAATGATGAATGAATGATGAATCAACAACAACAGGCGGTGGGTGCACATAGATGTTGCTAGAAGTCCAGCACTAGACACAGGGTGAAATCAAGCCCTAAATATCGTGACTTTTACTGGTATTTTACTGCTAGAAACTCTACAAACTGCTTTTAGTGACAAGGAAAAATAACTGCATCAATGTTGTCCCAACAATATGACATTTTTTGTGAGGCTCAAAAAAGGGTAGTACATGTATATATGATTTGAAAATGATGTGTGAAGAATGCTGATATTGGCACAATTAACTTTCTCACAAATGCCATATAACCTTGGTACCAATATTTTTATTACTTGCATGTCTTAGTAAAAACAACTCATCTGGGCATTTATTGAGCCTCACATTCAATTTTAGAAAATGTATTAGTTTTCCATACTCTGACAAGGACAAGTAAACTGAGAACCCATTGTTATTTATATCAATGACATCAAAGTTCTTCAATGTCAAAGACGCTAATTGTTTTGGACTTGACTGTAGACATGCAAACACACACACACACACACACACACACACACACACACACACACACACACACACACACACACACACACACACATCTGTTTGTAATATTTGTATTAAACACAAACAGAAAGGCAAAATAGGGCATGTTACACAAATAGCAAGTGTGTATGTTTATATTTTTGGTAACAGTGTTGAAGTATAAACAACGATAGACCAGAAATATACAAAACACAAACAAAATACCAACAGATAAGCACATCCCACCTACCCTGTCGGTCTCACTGTAGATAACCGAGTGTTCACCTGATGTCCGGCTCTGGTATAGGATGATATCTGGTTCACCTGATGTCCGGCTCTGGTATAAGATGATATCTGGTTCACCTGATGTCCGGCTCTGGTATAAGATGATATCTGGTTCAACTGATGTCCGGCTCTGGTATAAGATGATATCTGGTTCACCTGATGTCCGGCTCTGGTGTATCTGGTTCACCTGATGTCTGGCTCTGGTATAAGATGATATCTGGTTCACCTGATGTCCGGCTCTGGTATAAGATGATATCTGGTTCACCTGATGTCCGGCTCTGGTATAAGATGATATCTGTTAAACAGCACACACTGTAAGTCTGTTTGTGCACTTATTACACGGTCCTTCCCTCTTATATCGAAGAAACGTATCATTCTGTTTGAGTCTGATTATCAGTTGCTGCAAAATGCCCTTATAGACCTCAGACAGAATGCAAGTAAAGCTATATGTATAAGTTACAGTTTTTTAATGTCCAAAAGACTACAAATCTGTACGATTTCAACATTACTACTATTAACGATTCAGTTGTACAACATGTGGCTACTTATAAATAGAATATGTAACTGGTATAAAAGCTTAACTTGTTTTATATACAGTATATATAGAGAAAACGATCATGTCTGTTATCCCAGCGTAGAAAGACAAATGTACAGGCCACTTTTAAATCAGTGCCTAATTAAGACCGTGTGCCATATACAGTGATTTCCATCATTTTAAAAGATACAATGATAATGAGTACAGGCCTGGTAGTGCATAATATACCCTGTGTCTGGTGATGCATCGCAGACATCAAGCAGTCATTACATGCAAGGATATGTCCTAAATTATTGACAATTATTACTTTATTCTACATTATGTTAAACTGTCCAATGTTTTTTGGTGCCCGAAAAAGGGCGGACCATGTACAAAAGGTGCTGTCATTTCTGAACGGTTCATCTGATATGTATGAATATATAAAGCTGACAGTCTGCACTTCAACCTCATTGTCATTTTATCCTTTCAAACTCAGAGTGCTAGAATGCAGAACCAAAATAACAGAAAAATGTTCACTGTCGAATGAATACTGGAGCTCACTGTATGCACGGATTAGCGTGAGTATTGAAACATTTGGAGCAATGCCAAGTGTTGATTCAATGTTTGGAAAGTACTCACTACTACAGTGTGGTTGTTTCACATCGCTTTTTAACTATATGCACTTACTGTCAGTTACTCTGGATAAGAGCATCTGCTAAATGACTCAAATGTAAAAGGAAAAATGGAATGCAGTGTTGCGCTTCATTAGTATTTTAAACTTTCACACACATCATTGTCTTTCCTACTCTTCATTTGGTTTGGACTCCCTGACTTCTAGAAGGGTCAGACTCCGGTTGATGTTTGTGTGTGAAAGGCTGTCTTGCACAAACATCCTGGCTATCTGAGTTTAAGTAATCAGCGGACAAACGGTAGTTATCAGACTCACTCAGAGGACATGCTGGTAATGAAGTTACCACAGGCTCATTCTGAATTGGGTAAAACTGATTTTGAAAACCATGCTTCTCTCTTGTGGAATTGAATAACTTAAGTTAGAAGCGTTGGGGCCTATGAGGGAGTTGAAATGCCTGTTACATTACATTTTTTGCAAATAACTGTGAATGTTTTTCTTTATGTGTTCTTGTTATCCATTTATTATTTTATTATTCAATTTTTTGAATCTATTTTATTTTGTTTAATTACTGCTGTTGTTTTTATATTGTCGTATCCCAGGACTCAGCTGTAAAAAAGACCCTAGACCCTAGTTTCAATCCCCCGTTGTAAAAGTTAAACACATAATACAAACAATACATAAAGCAGGACATTCAACTAGATGCCTTCATATCATGCTGTGTAAATTCCACAGAATTATGGCTTTATACAGTAAACTCCTTGTCAAAATAATTTCTTGTGGTGCCGGGGTTGAACTCCCGACCACGCATTTCCCCTTCTGTCGGGGGTTCAAACCCCAACTCAACCAACATTCGTTGGTTGTGCGTTAACAGATTGCGTAAGTATAAGGAATACTGTAGATATGTCATGAAATGTTTTACATGAAATAATAAAAACAGCAGTTCCAGTGGTGTGGTCAAATCCCAAATTCACAATTGTTTGCATCTTTCAAATTTCTGGAGAAGAATTCGGCCAAAAGACCTGTAGGTCATTTTGAGGTACAATAGATTGAGTTCTTATTTAATTTATTATATAAATCTGGAATCTGACCAATTGAATGACACTTTAGTTCTTGCTAACCAAAATGATTGTCAACAAAGTAGAGGAAGTCTTTTGAACTCAATTCTCTCCCCTTACCAATCGTCCAATAACCCTGACCCTGTCATGTCTGCAACTCTTTAGCAGGTACAGGGTGGTTGAGTACGCTCACATGCCTCCTCCAAACATTTCGCTGTGTTTTCCAATTCTTAGTACACTGTATTTTTAACAGGGAAGACTTTAAGCATGGAAGGATGTAACATTTAACTGTACTTCTGTGCTTGCACTCACAGGCCCCTGATTTACGTATATACAGTAGGTCTAAATAAAATGAACAGAAAACCAAAATGTCTTGCCTGAAAAGATTCTCAATTCAAAATTACTCGCTTCCTCGCTCCTTGCCTCATTCTCAAAACCCATTGTAGAAGACAACAATGGACCCCTTCACTCTGACCTTCTAATCCAATAGGTTTTAGGAGAAGAATAGAATCAGGAAAAATAGCAGCTTTAGCATCCTGCCTGACAGCATCATCATTAACTAAGGCAGTGGGACTTATGCATATTTATACCTGTTTGACTCTACTGTAGGATAACAAAATATGGTTTTATAAACACATCAATGGGATAGACCTACTGGAGTATGGAAAAGCAATAGCACAACACTTCATAATAACCATGCACTTTAAAAAAACAACATATTTCTTAGTCCCAGCTCCAGACAAGACTTTTGTTAACGATGCGCATCCTACTTTATATTCAATTTGCAAAGTATAAGATGGAGTGCAAACCTTCTGAATAATATTTAATAATATGCCACATGCACTCAGAAATGTATTGTAGTTGCTGCTCTGCAGAGCTCAGAGCTACAGTACCATCTAGTGGTCACACGGGTTACTGCTGAGAATGCGTTGTTATAATATGGTCAAAATTATGTGGACACCTGATCATCATGCTCATATGAGTTTGACGGACATCCAATTAAAAAAACATGGGAATTAATATAAAGTCGCCCCCCTCTTTGCAGGTGTGTTTGTGGGAATTTGTGCCCATTCAGCCTAGAAAGCATTTGTAAGTTCAAGCACTGATGCTGAATGAGTATAACTGGCTAACAATCACCATTATCCCTCCTCCAAACTATATAGTAAGGGCTATGAATTCTGGTATGTAGCCTTCTCCTGGCATATGCCACACACGTTTCCACTGCTCCAGAGTTCGTGCTTTACACTGACTTGTGACAAAGGTGGCAGTGCCATGTTTAAAATCACTGAGCTCTTCAGTACGACTAAATGTACTGACAATATGCTGGATTTTAAGCACCTGTGAGCAATGGCTGTAGCTGAAACACCTGATCTCACTACATAGTGAGATAGGGATGTCCATATACATTTGACCATACAGTATATATTTGGTAGATCGGTTTTCTATAATATTTTACATATTACTTTCCTATTTTACACATCAAATAGTTTGCACTTATGTATTGGAAATGATATAGGGTGTTTTGGTGACCTGAATGCTGATTGGCTGATGAGACGTATACCATACAGTATGTATCACATCACTTTTTTTCTCTGATTGCTTTGTTAACTTATTAATAAAAGCAAGAAGGCATCTCTGGTATTTGATTGCCAATGTACCACTGCTAAATGCTGGGAAAGGCACTTTGCAATGTTTTTTTGTCTCAGGACATCTCTTAGCCTTTGTATATTGGCACACATAACAACCCCCCTTTGGGATCATATAACAAACCCTTTAAAATGATTGTTACACATATTCCAACTACCGCTAAGACAGAGATCGGGGTAACAGTAAACAGTAGCGGGGTCCCAGTATGGTAGAGACTGACATTCCTCCCTATATGTGTTTAGCTGCCATGGTATTGTGATGTTAGGTTGACCCCTGGCCCAGAACATACTGGTGAACTGAAGAACTGAACATGGGTGAAGCAATGTCTGTAAGTGTGATACAGGATGTACTTGTACATGCCATAGTGAGTAGTGTGTGTCTCAGTAGGCTTCATTGGGTTAGACCCCGTGTTATGGATTGGCAAAAGTACATGTAAGCATGATGTAAGTTATAATATACAGTACTTGTTATTGATGTTTTATGATGATGTTCTCACTGTCCACTGACGCTACATACTGTATGTCGAATATATATATATACTGTTTCTATCTCAGAGTAATATACCTTTCACTTGTTACCAAATGTGTTCATTGTAATCAATGTGTTTAAATTGGAAGAGAATGCTAACTGTTTTGTACAATGACATTTTGTTGTGAATAGAAATAATTATGTACATACAATGTTGTATGAATGCACATGTAAAATGCTACTAATATGAATTGAATGTCCATTAATTGTAAATATCTTTGTTAGAACAATAAACTAGATGTAGAGATTAACTTTTTCTATGAGTTTGTCATTATTTGAATGAGGCACCACACTAGATGTATAGTAATATGTTAATGTTTGTGTGAAATTAATAACACATTTCTGAAACTACTGTATCTTAAGGACAGCCAATTCATTAATACATTACGCCATATTTTGTTTATGGATACATAACCGGAATGGTATTTTTACAAATGTTTATGGAAATGTACAATGAGTGTAAACTGTCAAGTGATATGAAAAACAGTTAATATTCTGAATTGATGCACGGTGTTAGGCTTTGCTGTTCACATATTGTAGTTGGCTATGCCTAAATCACATTCTAAGGGTTTTTTCTTCAGACACCTTATAAAGGCTGTGGTTCATTGTGATTGTAGGTTGTAAGCAATTTTGCTGCATTTGCAGAGATGTCATTTCCAGTAAAAGAAAACATTGGTAAGTCAATCCCTTCTCACTCAGCTTTATCTGAACGCATCAGATTACATTCATGTAGTTTTTATTTAGTCCCACCATGTGTTGGTTTATTTGTGTTTTCCTGAAAGTGTGTATTTTTAGGAACATACTGTACTTTACATGGTTTCTCATGACTCATCTTTTTGTCCAGGGTTTCTACTGCCACCTAGTGGTTGTGTCATGTACTGGAAATAAATCAACATACCGGTATATGCAGAAGCATTTGATTTAATTGGGTTTTGACATTTGTTTAAACCTCAGAAGTAGAATCATGGTTGAATGCCAAAGAAGATTGTGGATCTAGGTGAAGAAGCAGCACTCTTAATGTCCAGTAATGAGCAGGGCATTAGCTTTCTCCCACTCTGAAATCACAATGTCCATTATAGCTTGTAGGTATGTTACGCCCCCCTCTATAAGTTTATCTCTGTTTCTGTGTGCCCTGTGCTCTGTTGGTGTTCTCTATGTGTGTTTGTTCTATTCAGTATGTCTGTTCCCCACAGGTGGCGCAAATTATCATCTTCTTCTTTAGGGTATAACGGCTGTTGGCATTCTATTTGTTGCATTACTGCCTCCTACTGGTCATTACTTGTTACCTATTACCCCAGTTAATTATACTATAATTTCCTAATTAGTCCAGTGCATTTAAAAAAACATGAACATATGTTTCCGTCTATTTTCGGAAACCCCACTTTCAAGAACATTTTTGAACCTGATTTCCACTGGTCCTTACTTATGTAATCTTGCAAACATGACCTCCCTATCGCGATCATATTTCCTGCAGGGCACCAGGACATGACACACTGTCTCCATTTTCTCACACAGACTGCATTGTCCAGTTGGGTGTTTACCCAATATCAAAAGTGTGCTGTTCAATATACTATGACCAATTCTCAATTTACTGATAATTACTTGCTCATTTCGGTTCACACGACTGTAACTCACTCCTCCGACTTCATTTCTGTATTGCGTACAAGTGTCTCCCTCTATTTCCACCATCCCAATAGTGTTGCCACTGTTTTTAGGGGCAAATCATCATCACCCTCATCACTTATCAATGACTCCTCCCCTCCCGTCTTCCTGTTCACCTGGTTCCAGTCATCATCTAGCCCATCATGCCCTTCAACAGTACAGTATATATTGTGCCATTTTGTGGTTATTCTCTCTCTTTGTTTGGTTGACTGGTTTTCAGTGATCTAGTGAGTGTGAGTTTTGTTGTTAGTCGGTGATTGCAGACAGGCCTGTTTTAATGTGCTTGTGTCTTCAGTTTTGTGTTTGTGTACATTGTATTATATTATTTGGGTGTATTATAAATCATATACATTATAACCTTTGTTTTGTGTTTGTGTACATTGTATTATATTATTTGGGTGTATTATAAATCATATACATTATAACCTTTGTTTTGTGTTTGTGTACATTGTATTATATTATTTGGGTGTATTATAAATCATATACATTATAACCTTTGTTTTGTGTTTGTGTACATTGTATTATATTATTTGGGTGTATTGTAAATCATATACATTATAATCTTTGTTTTGTGTTTGTGTACATTGTATTATATTATTTGGGTGTATTATAAATCATATACATTATAACCTTTGTTTCCTTTTGCCTTCCCAGGGGGAAGGGTACACACTTGGGAGTGTGTACGCCAGAGCCGCCCGAGGGCATACATCACCCGTAGGGTAACTTCAGTGTCTATGTCTATACACACTAGGTTAGATCTGGGCAGAACACCCGTATTTATGGTTAGAGTGCCTCATCTGTGTGCCAGTTAGTATATATGTAATTTTTTTAATTTGCAGCATTAAGAGGTCATATTTACTGAAATCAAAAGCTATTTCAATCAAACACAGCTTAACAGGGCAAGTTACATGTTAACATTGGACCCATTCTTTGATATTAGAAGATATTAGTCTTCATGTATTTCTGGGCCCACTGCAACCATTTCTGCATGTGAGCATTGGTTAGGGGTGGCCGAATAGTGCGTTTATACACTGGCAGTCTGGCAGTAACCTTCCTCATTATGCATCTATCTGCACAAACCTGTCTGTGCTCTGAATCAGCCACAAATCTCTTCACAGTATGATTATTTACGTATTTGTGCTATTGTGAGTGATTCTATTCAGGGGCTTGAATAATTTTGAGACTGGAGAAGCCATAATGAGTTGCATTTTCAGTTGGATCTGGGGAAACCACTTCATGGATTAATTGTGTTGAGCTACACTACTCAAAACAATAAAGGGAGCACTAAAATAACACATCCTAGATTTGAATGAATGAACTAATCATATGAAATACTTGTCTTTACATAGAGTAGTTAAATGTGCTGACAACCAAATCACACAAAAATTATCAATGGAAATCAAATTTATTTGAATTTGAGTCACACTCAAAATCAAAGTGGAAAACCACACTACAGGCTGATCCAACTTTGATGTAATGTCCTTCAAAACAAGTCGAAATGAGGTTCAGTAGTGTGTGTGGCCTCCACGGGCCCGTATGACATGCCTACAACGCCTGGGCATGCTCTTGATGAGGTAGCAGATGGTCTCCTGAGGGATGTCCTCCCAGACCTGGACTAAAGCATCCGCCAACTCCTGGACAGTTTGTGGTGCAACGTGGAGTTGGTGGATGGAGCGAGACATGATGTCCCAGATGTGCTCAATCGGATTCAGGTCTGGGGAACAGACAGGCCAGTCAATAGCATCAATGCTTTCCTCTTGCAGGAACTGCTGACACACTCCAGCCACATGAGGTCTAGCATTTCCTTGCATTAGGAGGAACACAGGGCCAACCGCACCAGCATATGGTCTCATAACGGGTCTGAGGATCTCGTCTCGGTACCTAATGGCAGTCAGGCTACCTCTGGCAAGCACATGGAGGCCTGTGCGGCCCCCCAAAGAGATACCACCCCACACCATTACAGACCCACAGCCAAACCGGTTATGTTGGAGGATGTTGCAGGCAGGAGAACATTCTCCACGGCATCTCCAGACTGTCACGTCTGTCGCATGTGCTCAGTGTGAACCTGCTTTCATCTGTGAAGGGCACAGGGCACCAGTGGCGAATTTGCCAATCTTGGTGTTCCCTGGCAAATGCCAAACGTCCTGCACGGTGTTGGGCTGTAAGCACAACCCCCACCTTTGGACATCGGGCCCTCGTACCACCCTCACGGAGTCTGTTTCTGACCGTTTGAGTGGACACATGCACATTTGTGGCTTGCTGGAGGTCATTTTGCAGGGCTCTGGCAGTGCTCCTCCTGCTCCTCCTTGCACAAAGGCAGAGGTAGATGTCCTGCTGCTGGGTTGTTGCCCTCCTACGGCCTCCTCCGAGTCTCCTGTCTCCTGGTAGCGCCTCCATGCTCTGGACACTATGCTGACAGACACAGCAAACCTTCTTGCCACAGCTCGCATTGATGTGCCATCCTGGATGAGCTGCACTACCTGAGCCACTTGTGTGGGTTGTAGACTCTGTCTTATGCTACCACTACAGTGAAAGCACCACCAGCATTCAAAAGTGACCAAAACATCAGCAAGGAAGTATAGGAACTAGGAAGTGGTCTGCGGTCACCACCTGCAGAACCACTCATTTACTGGGGGTGTCTTGCTAATTGCCTATAATTTCCACCTGTTGTCTGTTCCATTTGTACAACAGCATGTGAAATTGATTGTCAATCAGTGTTGCTTCCTGAGTGGACAGTGTGATTTCACAGAAGTGTGATTGACTTGGAGTCACATTGTGTTGTTTAAGTGTTCCCTTTATTTTTTTGACCACTGTATTTTAATTGCTTTTGTTTGATTTGATCATTGCAAAGTCTGTACATTTTGACAATGATCCCAATTTTCATAGGGAATTGAATAATTTTGATTGACAGTGTGTCTCACTTGTTTTTGCCCTTCCTTGAGACTTTATGATGGTGCTCGTCCTGCTCAATCTTCATAACCTGAACCTTCTCCTCATCCTTTAGACAGAAACAGGAGCAGCCGTGGCAACCGCAGTCTTAAAAACTCACTCTCTTGACCTCTCATACCGACTTATAGACAAACTCTGGATCTCTTGCTATAGCTAGAGTATGCAGAACATGTTAAATGATACACAGTAAATTCTGCAGTTAAATGAAGTGTGGACTCAAAGACACTGAACTAGTGTTAAGTGATAACACAGGGTAGTGTTAAACTTGTTGAGTGTCTACAGTGCATCCTGAAAGTATTCACAGCGTTTCACTTTTTCCACATTTTGTTATGTTACACCCTTATTCCGAAATGGGTTAAATTCATTATTTCCCTCAATTCTACAAACAATACCCCATAATGAATCTGAAATAAGTGTGGTTCATATCTTTGCAAATTTATTTAAAAAAGAAACAGCACCAGTACATAAGTATTCACACCCTCTGCTCAATACTTTGTTGAAGCACCTTTGGCAGCAATTATATCAAGTATTTTTGAGTATGCTACAAGCTTGGAACACCTATTTTGGGGCAGTTTCTCCCATTCTTCTTTGCAGGACCTCTCAAGCTCCATCAGGTTGGATGGGAAGCATTGGAGCACAGACATCAGATCTCTCCAGATATGTTGAGAGTCTACGCTCTGGCTGGGCCACTCAAGGACATTCACAGAGTTGTCCTGTAGCCACTCCTTTATTATCTTGGCTGTGTACTTAGGGTCATTGTCTTCCTGTCTGAACATGAACCTTTGCCCCAGTCTGAGGTCCAGAGCACTCTGGAGCAGGTTATCAGCAAGGATGTCTCTGTACATTGCTACATTTTTTCCTCGATGCTGACTAGTCTCCCTGTTCCTGGCACTGAAAAACATGCCCACAGCATGATGCTGCCACCACCATGCTTCACTGTAAGGATGGTATTGGCCAGGTGATGAGCAGTGGCTAGTTTCCTCCAGACATGACGCTTGCTATTCAGGCCGTAGAGTTCAATCTTTGTTTAATCAGACCAGAGCATTTTGTTTCTCATCGTCTGGGAGTCCTTCAGATGCCTTTTTGGAAACTCGAGGCAGGCTCTCATGTGCCTTTTACTGAGGAGTGGATTCCGTCTGGCCATTCTACCATACAGGCCTTATTGGTGGAGTGCTGCAGAGATGGTTGTTCTTCTGGAAGGTTCTCCTCTCTACAGAGACATACTGGAGCTCTGTCAGATTGACCATTGAGCTCTTGGTCACCTCCCTGACTAAGGCCCTTCTCCTTTGATCGCTCAGTTTGGCCAGGCGAGTCCTGGTGGTTCCAAACTGCTTCCATTTACGGATGATGGAGGCCACTGTGCTCATTGGGACGTTCAATGCGGCAGGTATTTTTCTGTACCCTTCCCCAGATCTGTACCTCGGTAGAATCCTGTCTCGGAGATCTACAGACATTTTCTTGGACTTCATGACTTGGCGTGTGCTCTGACATGCATTGTTAACTGTGGGACCTTATCTAGACAGGTGTGTGCCTTTCCAAATCATGTCCAATCGACTGAATATACCACAGGTGGACTCCAATCTGGTTGTGGAAACATCAAGGATGATCCGTGGAAACAGGATGCACCTGAGCTCAATTTTGAGTGTCATGGCAAATGCTGTGAATACTCATGTACATGTGCTTTTTTCATTTTTCATTTTTAATACATTTCAAACACACTTCTTTCATGTTGTCGATATGGAGTATTGTTTGTAGAACTTTGAGAGAAATAATGAATTTAATCCATGTTAACAAAATTTAGAAAAAGTGGAGCGCTGTGAACACTTTCCGGATGCCCTGTAATAAACTAAAGGGTCAGTAACAACTGGGGTTGGAGAGAAAACCCGCGGGAGTGCAGCTCTCCAGGAACAGCCCTGCTACACTACTGACACTGTAATAGAGTTCTACTTACGGCTGGTTTTTCTCTCCGGTTCCTAAAATAGTCTGTCTCCAGGGAGTTCTGAGGTCACACACATGGGGTGGTTACCTATACATACCTTCCCCCCTGAACAGGGAGAGAACCAGGCTTCTTAAAGACCGAGCCAAGTAAAAAGACTCATATGGACAGTGTGTTAAGTGGGACTGGTTGTGATACATACATGATGTGAGGCCTCATGGGTTTGGTTCTCATATTCACTGTCAGGACGTTATTACACAAGGCCTAATCTTCCAGTATTTTCTTGCTCTTTATGATGTCACTGTGGAGACGTATAATCGGGTGTCATCACACACAAGAATGATGAGGGGTTAACGTGGGAACACAACAACAGACATCCAGAAATCACCACGCAGAGTGTGAATGTATGGAAACCAGAGTCATATATAAACTGAAGTGAGCTACGGTGTAGAGAGATACTGTAAGTATACATACAGACCTTGAAAAATTTAAGAGACCACTGCCACTTCCCTGGTCTATACTGCTCAGAACTACAATTCCCATTCCCCAGTTCTTCTTCCTGTGGACTACAGCTTCCCCAGTCTTGCCTGTTCTGAACTACATTTCCCATACCGGGACTCAATCAACCAAATTCCATTCACCTGTTCTCACTCACTCTGTATTTAAGCCACACACACCATAGCCTCTTTGCGAGGTA
>JACXGM010014119.1:0-12573 GCA_016801145.1 Umbra pygmaea
CCATCTTCCTCCTCATCCACTTCCACCTCCTCCCCCTCCGGAATAGTTGCGCCTCCTCGCACAGCCATGTTATGGAGTATGGCCGTTGCCACCGTAACTGCGCTAGAGTTGAGAGGCTTCATGCGCAGTCCTCCTGCCGACTTGTGCAGGCACCGAAAGCGCAGCTTCCAGATTCGAATTGCACACTCGACAACGTTGCATGTGCGAATGTGTGCAACATTGCAGGCTCTTTCTCCCACGACCTCCACTATGCTTACCAATTTCTAGATCTTAGCCATTTAGAGCCAAATTATTTGCCAGACTTTAATTATCAAAAGTGATTCACAATTTAAACGCTTTCATTACATTACGAAATAGCCTAGGCTAATTACCACATATTAGTTCTGATACCAAATAACGTCAATTTCCTAAATAGGCCTGTATCCATTGCGAACATATTTTATTATAGTTATAAAATGTCCATAAAATCATTGTTGTAGTGGCGGCGACTAGCGGCTTGAGCTCAAACAACGCTAAGAGAGAGCTACGAATGGTCCAGACCAACCTTACGAAAGTGTGACTTACAGAAGATATACTTAGCGTACGAAAGTTTCGGGAACCGTGCCATTAGGTTAAGAGAGAGGTTACTTAGCGATAAGAACGTTTTGGGGAACCGGGCCCTATTTGTTAACGTGTAATCGTTAATGTTTACTGTACTGCAGAGACTGAGTGTGTCTCCAACTGCGGGTTCATGATACACTATTCTGATCAGCAGCGCTCATCTCCCGAGTGTGCGTGACGACGGAGACGAAGCAGACGAGATGTCAGACAAAGAGAACTTTGTTTTGAATAACAACATCTATATTAGCTAACTCCTGGTCCTATTTTAGAAATAGAAAGACTAATCCAAAACAAAGCAGACTCTTGGAAAATGAGTGTTCAAAACAGTAAATAATAGTTGCTGATATTTCCATCAGGTGTCTATCTAGTTCTACAGTCTGTCAGTAGCTAGTTAGCCAGTATAGCTCAATCAATTCAAGAGCTCTGGTTACCTGCTGTACTACAAAGAAAATTTATAACTAGCTAAATGTAGCTCAAATATATAGCCTGACTATCAAAGTAGCTAATATATTTTATATTAGACAATGAAAGAAGTGCAGTTAAAGACACATGGTAAGCCCTCATACACATACAATTTTAATTTGAAACTTTACAGAGAATAATGAGACAAAAACAGGGATAAAAAAGGTAGCCAGCTGAGGCAGGCTGCCATACAGGAAGATCAAGACATGAGAGAAAATAGTGCTTTGGTTGTGCAAATGTATTTTGTTAATATATGGCTTCATATCATTGTCTAAACCATTGAAGTAAGATTTTTGTATTATTCCATAAACTACTGACAAAATATCTCCTTAATTCTAAATTCAAATATGATAATTCCGAGCATTTATTTGCAGACATGGTCAAAATAACAATAAAGATGTAGTTTTATCAGAACTAGAATAATGCAAAGATAATAAACAACAATACTAATTTAGTAAGAGTACATTTAGTCTCATTGCAAATCATTGATCTGAACAGGCCATAGATGAATAGAACGAATGAATAGAATAGATGAAAAAATATATAATTGCAATTTAGTAAATATTTTGTTTATAACTTGTACTTATTTATTCATTTCATAACTACACTCAATTTGTTGAGTCTTCTTCATTGTTTACGTTCTTGGCAAACCTGCTAATGCACTTGTATTTATTTTGTGTTTATAATAGTAAAAATAGTGTTCTTTTCCTGGCCCTGACTCTTTTTTTGGTTGGGGGAGGGGGCGCCATTTTAAGATCTTGCCTAGGGTGCCAGATTAGCCAGGAACGCCCCTGGCAAGATTTGATAAATTAATGTACAGTTAGTAGTCAGGAAAAGCTGCTTGTGAGTTGATAAGAACCCCGAGGCACATCAAGCACAACATTAATGGTAATTATAAAAACATTCGCCAGATTTCACAGCAGAGTCTGCTGATTTTGCAAGATAACTTTTCATGTTTACTTTGGCAAAAATCTAAATGGGGCACTGGTTGCGCTAGCGGGAGGGAATATCCACCATCCTACTGCAGATGATGCATGAGCTGTAAATAAAGTATGAAGTCATCTGTCAATTTAATATAGCCAAAAAGGTAATACTTTAAACCTACTAGCTGATCTCTACTGTCAGTTGTGATGGCAAATTCAAACCAGGTTTATCAGAAGGGATCAAACAATGATTTTGTTTTAAATACACTACTTTACTGCTGTTGCATTCTTCTAATTTTAGCTCCTCAGTCTCTACTCCCCCACCCATCAACGCCCACGTTGTCAGCATTCCAGATATATTGCAGATGAGACTGCATGCGTAGCGTGACCAACGCTGCAGTCGGAAGTGCCTGCAGCCATGGGAACGACGGGCCAGTGAGCTCCACGCTGCCAAAGAGCTGCAGGGCAAAATAACAGGGCTGGAGGAGGGCTTACTAGCGTACTGAAAGCACCAAAGCAGTCAAAGCTCTTTTTCCAAACAATAGGACAGTCTGTAGGTCAGGTATCACCTCCCTACTCAGGGACAATGTTAACCCCCAGTGGGAAGATAAATCAAACGTGTGTGGAAACATGCTTATCCTGTAAACGGGTCATGAGGTGGTGATACAGGCCTTATAGATACTACTGAAGAACAGCACAATGGCTGCTCATATTAACCTGGTGTCAGGAATGCAAAGGCCCCATATACACAAAGTGGTATTCACAGGAGCACAACGTATTTGCCATCCAATGCAATTGCCATGTTCTTGGAAACTACACAAATTCCACTTATTAGTATATAACCTGACTAACCAAATTAAGATTAAAATAAAGAGAGAGAAACCTACTGAATCAGAAAGAATTTAGAAACAGAAGCATATTGGTTACCAATGTACAAAAACATGTGACCAGACTTCTTGGGTTGCGTTTCACATTCAACAGGGGAAAAAAAGGAAGTGGATTGGCCAAGTCAATCCCCTGATTTAGCCATACATTTCACTTTCTGAAGTTCTAATATTTCACAGCACAAAATGTAGGTGTAAGGTGTGTCGGGGTATAGGACGCGTGCAAACACGCGATAACTTAACTTTTCTGACCCCCTATAATGGAGGACTTGGGAGAAGGGCTCGAAAAACACGGCGTCCCGTTATCCTGGGGATGATAAAAATATTTCCGGGATGGTTTATAAAAGACTTTGGGACGTTTATGGGACGATGGCCAGTAAAACTTAACTTGCATACAACAGTGGTTATGAACGTAGCCTATATGTTTAAACACAAAGCTGATGAAGCAGATCATAATTCAGCATAAAAGTTGATAATTATTAATATTTTAACATGACAAGCGCAGCAATATTTTTGCTTCTCCACATTGGGAGAACACATTGGGAGAAGTTTAATACAACTTTGCATATTATATCTGTTTTGTAAAACAATCCCATGGGTTTTGCATGAAAAACAAAACATTTAGTCTGTGCATTTTGATAGTTGTCCTTTATTTAAATTGGATTTAGTGCTGCAAAATGGGAGTAAAGCCCAGTGACACATATTTCCGCCGTAATTTTCAGAAGCACTTGATAAATATATCTGGTTTAAAAATCAATACACAAATACGACAATGAATATAAATATAACAAAAGCAGTGACTGAAAACCATGGGATTTCATCTTTAACTACAGAAATAGTAGAAACTACAGTACCCGATTTGATGTACTACTGTGGGCTGATCTGATGATTATTTATAAATCCCCTTATCAGATGCAACGCAATATAGATAGTTAACCCTTGTGCAGCAGTTTTAACGGGTCGTTTTTCCCTGAAAGCCTAAAGGAATACAGAACGGATGAAAGTTTTGGTTGAACCTCTACCCACTATTTTTATCGGAACGAAAGCAGTGAACCTCTACCCACAACTCTAGACTAATATTAACCATGTGGAGCTAACAAGTGATTATGCGACTGATTTTAATTTATCCACTTTCCAGCCTGATCTCTCAGAAATCCGTGAAACTGCCACGGAGTCTGAACATCAGATCCGTGCCATTCAGTTTCACAGAAAATTTCACAGAAAATTCTGTGAAATGAACACGGACCAAAATCCGTGGCAGTTTCACGGAAAAGTCCGCGATTGGTGCACAGTGAGGCCTTGCTTTTGTTTTTTTAATTTGTTTTTCACAGTTTTCTGCTCTTTAAAGTAGCATATAAGTTTGATATTTAGGTACTTTAACTTTATATTTTTAAAAGCATCTTTCATTTATAGTTTTTTTTTACATTTGATGTTATTTTGGTCCTCAACTTGTTGCAAAACCTCCATACCTCACTGTTTTCTAGACATTACCCTGGGTTTGAGCGCCAAATGAAAGGAGACTCCAGCAGAATGCAGGGTCACATGGCCTAACTCTTACTTATTTTTTTATAATTTCAAACAACTATTAAAATTCATCACACATGGAAAGCAACTTTTTATATTTAATGTAGATAAATGTTTTTCATAAAAAAAGTTTATCCAACTACTCTCATAAGTATTCAAATACTAATTTACTACAGGATAACCCGATATTCATTTAACCATGACCCTCCCTAGTTCAGTATCCATAATATTAGTGTAATAACCTGTAAATGCCAGTAAGTGATACTTTTTTGTATTCTGTCCTTTATGACCATGTTATCTACAACTGAAACATTGTGATAATCATCAGTCGTTGCATTTAAGAGGTTATTGTAGATGTTTTTAAATAATAATTTTTGTTTGGGCCATAAATATGAGATATTTATCTCCCAGTTCCATCCACTTTAAAAACAATTCCCCTTCTGTGAGAGTCTTTGAGCACAATTTGCATATCTAAGTCAATAAAACTGTTAAGTAATATCATAACCCCTTTAGAAATTATTTGGCCATGACAAAAGTGTATATCCCACCCCATTCTAACTTCAACTTAATCACACTATTGAATGTGTTTCTTGTAGAAAACAGATTTTAGTAATGCAAATATTAATATTTTCGTTTGGTCAGCTAAGCCATTGCACTCACAGCTCGCTATACTAACCTCACTGCATGTCATTTGGATTAAAAGACAATGCACTGTATTTAAACTGTTGGGAAATCAAGTGTATGATGACTCATAGATATCACCCTTGTGTGTTGTTGCTTGTTTTCAACAGACTATTCCAGAAAATTATTAATTATTAAAAAAGCCAGATATTCATAGATGGTAAAACATATGTATTGAAGCAGAAAGAATGTTTTCCAGTCTGTACTAGTCTCAATCATATTTTAATAATATTTTCATTTGTCTTGAGTTTAAAGATAAATGGCTATTTTTGCTGTACTGTCCCAATACTTATAGGGGTATTGTACATATTCCCATGTTGTGAAATTCCATTAGTAAGGTAGAAACCAGATTTGTTTCAAAGTCCTCCAAGGAGAAGGGTAGATTAGGCATTAAGAATTTGAATATAGAATTAAGCCTCTTTCTTCTGGTCCTACAGGCAGGAATGTGAGGTGTCTGAGCTATGGTGAGTAATCTGCTGTGCTTCACCGGCTGCTCAGCCCCTCATACAGCTGATGTTTGCCCATAGGATTCAGAGGAGCCCCTCATTGCACCTCTGCACCTCTCGGAGTGAAGCACCGCTAATCCTTTTCACATCACATTGGCAAGTATTCACTGCACTTCAATTTAATTCCTTCGCTTTTCAGAGTGCAAATGCAGTAAAAAGCACCAACCAAACAATTTCAGTGCACACAAGTGGCCTGGATATATCAGAGCATCCAAGTAGCGAGGGGAAGGAAAAATCCACAAGCTGCATTGTGACATACATCTTTCATCATCACTAGAAAGTTAAGTCATACAACTCAAAATTCTGAAACTGTCAAGCAGTTTGATGTGACTTGAGGTAGGAAGGAAAGTTGAAAGAATAATCTGGAAAAAGGTAGAGGCGGTTGGAACATTGTTGCTGCAGGTGTAGTCTATTCCTGTTTCCAATTTTTTAAGCTTTTAGCTGAAGTCTTCTGCTACTTTTGATTGTTGCTGAAGACTTCAAAATGCAAGGAATACCCAATATAGGTATTGTGGTTCAGTGAAATTTGTTTCTTACTCTGATGTCCTTGAGAGTACAGTTAAGTGAAGTTCTCGGCAGCAAAGCTAGCTAGTTTGTTTATAATAAAAGACTGAATTAGATTGTCAAATGGCTCAGTGGTTAGGGAGTCAGACTTGTAGTCTGAACTTTACAGACTGCCAAATTTCGTTGTGTCCTTCGGCAAGGCACCTTACTCCAAGTTGCTCTAAGTTGATGTCCCTGTGCTTACTCTAAGAAGCTGGATAAGAGCATCTGCTAAATGACTAAAGTATTAAGTGTAAAATAAATAAATGCCAATTATCGAGCAAGGAAAGGCAGCAGTACAGTTTGTCTATTTCTTTACATTAGCCCAATCAAGATAGCTACTGTTGCTCTGCTCAATAGGTTCTAATGACATTTAGTGATGCACCAATACATTGGCTGGTATTTAACTTTAAAATAAACATTGGCAAATGGTTAATGATCTCTCATGGGCAATATGGGGAATGCCAAACATGTTTTAACATTCTTCTTTGAAGATCTTATTACTATGTTTGTCTGCAGCTGTACATTAGGACGGGAACAACATCACAATGTAAAAAAAATAATTGTTTTCATATATTTGAACTTGACTGTTGGTTGTTATGAAAATTTAAATAGTAGTTTGAAACGTTCTTTTTTTGCCTATTCTGTCTGTAATATAATGATAACTGAGCGAACAAACATTTGTAATATGTCATAGGATAGTTGCATTGGACAGCAATATTCTATGGGCAGAGATGTATTATGACACTGCCAGCAGACTGCAATACAATAAATAATGAAATGCATTGTCCCTTTTTCTTTGCTAGGTTAGATTATTTGGTCAAATCACAGTGTTGTTTGAATACAACCAATGTGAAATATGCCTTTTCAAGGCAGCATATACAGATTGTAAACAAAAGTTTGGGCAGTCCTAGAAAACAACTGTTACAATGAATCTTTCTGAGACCAGAAGTTGACCTGAACTCTACATGGGAACGAAGTGAAACATGACACCCATTATTTTCTGTATATTTAAAATATTAAATTTGGGCACCCTGTCATTTAGTACCTGGTAATACCTACTTGTAATGTTTTCTGTATCCAGCAATGAGTCTTTGTATTCTGGACTTTGGCATTTTAAATGCAAGAGGCTACACTGGCAAATTTACAGGTTTTTGAGCCACAGAAGCAGTGTTCTGACATCCGAATGCAAAATATTTTCTAGGTGAACTCACATGCTAGTTGAAATGCAATAATGACATTGACAAAATACTCCTCTACATTTGTACACTCTAATACTCTAACCCTTTAGCTTGTATGACTTGATGATAATGAATTTAATCCATTCTTCTATCCAGTGGTATACAGTGATATATTATCTAATTTGAGTCAATACAGTAATTAGAAGAGATGATTATTAGCAAAACATTACTTTACCAGGTCAGCGGTTATATCCAAATTAGCAGCACAAGAAAGCAGTACCAATTAGACTATTGGCTTTTTGTTTTCCCAATTTTTCTCCTCTCCCAATTTCTTCGAAATTTGCCTTGTTGGCAGCTCTGCAACTCCTTGACAGATCTGTGGGATGGTGAAGGGAGCGCACATGGTTCATCCAACCACATGCCGCCCAGCCGCTGATTATTTTTCACACTGCGAATCCAACACGGAAGTCTCTAGTAAGATCATGTATTGGATGATTAGGTACACCGATGATACTTCCACAATTAAACCCACAGGCGTTGGATCTGGACACAAGGTGTCGCCGGAGAGCGATGTGGCAGGATAGATAATCTGAGTTATCTAACCCAAATCTCGGGCAGCGCTGTGCCAATTTGCGCTGCCTCGTATAGGCTCGAACCTGTGACTATCATGACATACATTGTTCTGCAATGCAGCGGACCCTGCGCTAGTCTAGCTTGGCTTTGATGAACATGTGATTGGACGAAAAATCAAGATAAAATATTCACATGCCAATCCAAATGGAATTTTATGACATTCTTATTTTTTCACTGTTTAAGAAAGAATGCTTGTTTAAATGGAAAATGGTTTGTTTATATCCATAGTTTGTTAGATACAAGACCCCATACCCATGCAGGCATAGCATGTGTTTCTCCTGGGTGGAGAAACTGGACAGCATTGATGCATTAGGTTACTGTCATCTCAATGGTGAGAGGGATAACTATAACTATCTATGGGTTAACTATTAGTTGTAGTTTTTGCTTTGGGATTTTTGTTAACATTAGGGATCTCAACAATCCCTTAACAACCCTACTAGTACATAACAATAAATGCACATCTGATCGAAGGGGCTAATAAAGAAAGTGTTCTCTCATTTTGGCACATTACAAAAACAGAAGCATGTAATTTATCGCACAGGAGGCCTACAAGAGTCATGGAAATATGGAACCTAATAAGGAATCCTGTATTTGTTTTCATTATGGATACATTTACATTTTAATCACTTAGCAGATGCACCTTACAGTAAGTACAGGTACATCCCCTGCAGCAATGTAGTGTAAAGTGCCTAGTTGAAGGGCACAGAACTTGGATTCAAACCAACTAGAAGTCTCAGTTTTTTTACTGAGCCACCTGATGCTCATAAAATACAGCCAATGTCTATTAAATGCAAGAAGCTTAGCCAAAGCAAAAACGATGCAACCACTTTAATGATGATAGTATTAATAAGGAGTCCTGTAGTATTAATAGGAATGGGAAAAAAAATGTATATAGCTACATGTCTTTTGTCAGCTAAGCGGTCCAAAGACCACCACAAAATGCCAATAGATTAGGGAATATTAGTCTGGAACACATTCATCCATCTATATTGTAAAAACAATAAATCATTTGGTTTCCTAAAGTACACAATATGCGATCAGAAAAATATACTCTACAGTACTTCAAAGCACGTTCATCACTGTCTCCGAGCTTTTAGATGGATTTTTTTTAAATAGGGAGATGGAACATCTCACTAGATTTACATGCATTTATTTTATTACATATACAGTGTCAACTGGGCGCACAAAGCATTTGTATGCTTAACAACCTAAATGCGATTGGTTGTGTGACTTGTGTCTGCTGGAGCGTTATATGCAAGTGTAACACATTTCCAAGTTTTAATCTCTATCCTGAATTATGCATTTTACACAATCCAGTAATACAACTTGAAAAGTTGTAAGCAGATGATTGCTATGGTTTTATTATACTTTTTAATGTTTAGGCTAATTATTGTATTTGGAAGAAGAATTGAAGGGTTTAGAATAGTTTAATTGAGATAAGGAATTCAGTCCATCTTCTGACAGTGTAATTACACATGAGTAGTGAGAAGTGAGACCAGACAATTACATCAAATTAACCCTTAAGTCCTTGTGTAGCCGACTACTGTGTATGGATGGCTCTTAGACAAGATGCAGCATGCCCTGCAACTGGTGAACAAAAAGGCTCCAACAACATTTCAACCAATGTTTTGTGATGGAGACATCTGCTTTCAGGCCTCATTCAAAATGCTTTCAAGATACAATTTCAGAATCTAGGATTTTTTGTAAAAAAGCCAAGTGTAAAAAGCTAACAGCACAGCAGACAAGAGGCTGCGATGCACCCATTAAAGCAGGGCTCTAGAATAACATCTCCCTTGGTGGCACACTGCTCAGAACTTAGTTAGTGGTGCCAGCCCATGATTTGTTCACAAGTTAAATAGCATGACTATAGTAAGCATGGAAATAATAGTCTTCTGAAGGTACTATAAACTAGGCCTAATTCAATGCTTTATTCTAATTCCATGGACAAATGAAAGGACCAGGCAGGTGTGTTGTAACAGCATTATCTGATGCTGCTTAACGCAGAAACAAGCTATTGAGTCTTTCATAGCAACATTTTTACACATTTGGTTAGTCTTAATTTTTTAATCTGCATAATGGCAGTGTATTAGCTGGTCAGCATGACATGTTGGTAACAATGACAGAAAAAGTCCATAAAATAGTTAGTCCCCTCAGACAAAAAACAAGTTCACTACTCTGAAGTCAAAACTACAGTATGCCATTTAAATCTTATTGACAAAATACTTCAGGTTACTTACTTCCTGCACTGCTTAATTTCAGGCGAAAATAGCACATATTGTGACTGTAATTCCCTATAAAGTCGCTCTTATTTGTTGGCCAATTCCATTTAATTTTTACTTTTACTCGTTTCAAACCTCCACATAAACATCCGTTCCAGGGGTTCCCAACATTTCTTGGTTACTGTACCACCAGGGGTCCTAGTAGCCCTGCTCGGGAACCACTAACACAAGTTGTTTGCTCAACTATTTATTTTAACCTACTTGCAACTTTATCTGCAACCAAATGACTATTTGGACAAAGTTGCATTCGGAAACCCACATCGGAACCTATATATAGGAAATACTACTGTAACATACATTTTGCATTGCCCATAGGCTACTTAGTAATATTTTCCATATGAGCAAAACAATTATTTCCAAACTGTAGACCAAAGGCTGTTTCACAAAATGTGCCTAGGTATTTGTCATGTTAACCTACTCGCTTCATTAACATACAATTAAAAGGCAAGACACTGACTTTGCTCACAGCATAATATATATACTAAATGAGTAGAAAAATGTATATTACTTCTGATATCAATTTAAATATATAGTACACCAAGTCATATGGATTAGGATGAGTGAGAGATACAGAGAAAACCAAGCATTCTGTTTGTGGAATTTAGAATGGAGTAATTACTTTTGTTTATAACTATAAAGCTCATCACAAAATACTACAAAACAAGTTCAACATGCGCAGGATTTATTTTCGTTAGCTGGCTTCACAAAACCTAACAACTGCAGTCTGGATAAGAGATGTCACGATGGTTACCCCTATTCTAGCAATGAGCACAGTCACATAAACGGGCGGTGTTTGCACCAGTTCACCGATCGCAGAGAGCCGCACATTTCACTGAAGAGCAAATTATAATTTTAGAGAAATATTAATATAAAAAAATATAATAACCAGGCATTGAGTAACACTGTTGCTGCTGCCAAATGCAGGAGGGAAAGCTGGGAAAAAATTCCAGACCGCATAAACACGCCACTTAGGCTCATCAATATAACTGCCCCATTGTGAAGGCACAACTAGATCTGACTATAATTACAATCGTGTTTTCCATTAAACCAATGTGTAACTTAGACAAATTATGGATTGTAAGACATTTATTTTGACGTATTCTTACGGTTGTGGGAGCACATTCAAAATGTACAAGGCATGTGTCAACTAACCTTTTTTAAAATACTGGGTTGTTCAACAAATATACCTATAAGTATTGTTGGAGTAAATAGTAAATGTATATACTACTGTCTATACAATGAAAGGGGATACATTGATGTTGGTTCTCCACATCACTCAAAGCATTAACTAGCTGTAGCATACAAACGCAATGCTATGCATAGAGTCTGGAACTGTAAACGCAGGACTTGGACAAAGATACGTCATTCCCTCCACTGATAATCTACATCTTTCATAAAGCCACTCATCAGAAAAAGCCAATGGAGACTCCAAGAAGTGTGAAAACATTTTCAATTGAGAATTGCTCAGTAGGTGGTGCTTTTATTCAGGTTAATCTGTTATCTCGACCATATCATGCTCCGTAGCAGGTTAGGTTCACAGCAGAAGTTACCATAGCAATGTAACCCAGTAACCGGTGAACCATGGCTGTGATACTGAAAACCCAGGGTTAAACCTGAAGTTAGCTCACTATCCCCAAATAGTGCTTTGTAGTATAGACCTCTAACCTTAATCAGGAGACAAACACTTCATAGAGCGCAAATGTACTTCCATATTTGCTGCATTTTAATGTAGGAGAAATGCATCGGAATGTTTTTTAGAAATAGACATTTTTTTATTTAGTTGAATTCCTTGTTAATATCTGGATTCCGTGATTCTGTCCGCATTCAATGCTGAAATCATATGACTAGTGTTGCTAGATGACATAGATTTGATGTGTTTTGGTAGTTTGTGTTACCCTGAAAATCCAGAGTTCTCACGAGAAGAAAAATTAGCATTTGCTCAGCGGGTTTGTCTGGCATCGAGTAATGCTGCTCATTAACTATGCCCTTGTAGCCGAGCTGCACCAATCACATCGGTGTATCTGATATAGGCGGGCCAGAGGTGTGTTAAACAGATCACGACAGCGCTGCGACCTCAAAGCCATTAGTAAACATTGTAAGATTGCTATTTGGAGGAACACCAGTTGAAATGGCTTTGGCCACTACAATGAAGGAGTTAAGACTTGGCTTTTTGTCTAAAAGAGGAACAGAAGACTGCGCTCGAATCATTCCTTTTTAAGAAGGACGTTTTTGCTGTTTTGCCGACCGGATACCAGTTAGCTCCGCTGGTAGCTAAATGTATGGGACTTAGCCATAGGAGCTTAGCGAAAACCAACTGGTGATTGGTCGTAGTGTTATCCAATTGCGTACAGATTTTC
>JACXGM010014120.1:8864-22457 GCA_016801145.1 Umbra pygmaea
GAGAGAGAGAGAGAGAGAGAGAGAGAGAGAGAGAGAGAGAGAGAGAGAGAGAGAGAGAGAGAGAGAGAGAGAGAGAGAGAGAGAGAGAGAGACAGAGAGACAGAGAGACAGAGAGACAGAGAGATAGAGAAAGAGAGAGATAGAGAAAGAGAGAGATAGAGAAAGAGAGAGGGAGGGAGGAGAATATAGGATAAGAAGAGAAACGAGTGGGAGAGGTGAGTGGGGGACAGGAGAGGGAAAAGAGAGAATTGAGGAGAGCAGAGAAAACGCAAAGACATAAGGAGTGGGAGGAGGCGGGCAACCAATACCACCCCATGATTAGCTAGCCCTAACCTAAAACGCCATTGTTATATCGTGACATACACATAGGCCACATTTCTTATTTTTGGTGTGGGCTATGTTATGTAGGCCTACTGCTAAGGGTTAGGGTTAGGGAATCCTCCAGGAACGCTTAGGATAAACTTAAGGGGTCACTCAGGGGTTAAGGTTGGTTTGGAACTAATCATTAAAGTTAAATTAGGCAACACTCCAGTATGATTTTTGTTCAAATTAGTCCACCAATCTATTTTAGGTTATTATTCTAGAATAATTTCAACTCATAACCTGTGATTGGCCTCCTTACTGTTAAAAATGGAGGGGGTTGTTACTTTGTCTGGCACTGGGGATGGCTGTGTGTTTTTTGGGAAGGACAGCGAAGGATGTTAAGATTTTTATCAAACAGAAGGCTGGTACTAGGATGCAATGACGTGTCCATTGGCTCAGGTTGAATAATAATAAAATACCATTGGTTTAATGCTTATGTATAGTCTAATTGTTATTAAGAATAACTCAGAAATATTTATACTAGCATCTAGCAGTGCAGTGCCTATCAACTAACCCATTTCTGTTTCAGGTTGAAATCAGTGCTTTAAACCAGGGCTGCCAAACCGTGTTCCTGGAGATCATCCTGTAAGTTCAAATTAACACCATTTAAGCACACCTGATTCTAATAATTAGCTGGATGGAAAGCTAACGCAGGTTAGTCTCAGCTGGGTTGAAGATAACATTACAGTACACTATCTCCAAGAGCAGGCTTGTGTAGCACTGCTTTAAACTGTCAGATATGTATTTCAGTTTAATGTTAAAAATACAGGTTTGTGGTCAATTTTAACCATTGGCAAATACACAACTAAATACGTTTTGTTTTTTAAACACATTTTCTCATATTACCTAATTAATGTTTAAATCTTTAAAAAACGCTGAAGTAATGGTTTACACGGACACTGGGAATGTGGAACTATTTACAGGGAGTGTGTAGTGGGATGCAGTACACAAGGAAAGGCTGGGCTAGCTATCATTTTTATGTTCAACTATTTCTCTTTGACCAAGTTATTCAGACCAGCAGACAGAATCACAATGTATGAGGTAGGCCTACCTCGTCATTATTTCTTACTTTACACTACTATATGCAAAACTAAAAAATGTTTGCACTTAACTAATTTAATATAATGAAGTATCCCCACATCTAGTCTGTATTTCCGGAGGGTTTAGCATCTAACTGTGTTTTAGCAGGCCTATACTCTGCCTGCCACCACATGGTTCTGACAGGCAGGCTGCAGCACTCAGATTCCTACTTGAGATAGGCTGACATGCATGCAATTTCATTTGAGTAGTGAATACTCTGGGGCACTTCCAGTTGAAAGTAAATTAAGCATTTCAAAATACTACTTAAGAACGTCAGTCCTCAAATAAAAAATTCTCCCTAATACCTCCGTCCATCCTTATAGATATGCATTCAGCAGCTGATCCTATCCGTTCTATCAGAGATATGTCAGCATCTGATCCCATGCCACCTGTCTTCTAACTCCAGTAGTCTGATTGCTCCGCCCTCTCAGCGTAACAGTGACATGTTAACCATCAGGTTTTGTGCTGTTGGATCCTCTTATTATTATTAAGTGTCATGGGATCTTTACTGACCAGAGTGTCAGGACAACTGTTTAACGTCCCATCTAATAGACGGCACCCTACTTGGCGCAGATATCCCCTTCATGGCCCTGGGGCACTGAAAATGATCTTTTAGACAAGAGGGATGTGTGCCCCCTACTGGCCCTCCAACACTACTTCAAGCAGCATTGTTCTCCCATCCAGGGACTGACCAGGCCCAACCCTACTTAGCTTCAGAAGCAAAACAGCACTGGAGCGATTGAACACACAGGCGCCTGATTTGGACACTAGGAGTCACTGGAGAGTGACAAGGTAAGGTAGATAATCCAACTTATCTATCCCTCCGGCCAGACAGTGCTGCCTTGTTCAGAACATCCGGACCAATTTCAAGAAGCCTTGTCAAATTTTTGAACATGTGATCACTATACTGTAGCTGTCCTACAAAGCTGCGACTTTTCTGACTACGCCAAGCGGAACCTTCCAGGAGAAAATAATGTTATGTAATCTGGTTAGTTGTGTCACCTCTGTGTCCTAATGCTTTTTTCTATGCTATTTCATGCGAACAGCGTGAAAAGGAAATTTGAAGCATATGCTAAAAACCTCATATTTCACACCGGTTTTGTTCCATCTCCATGTTTAGGCATTGTCTTCCCAAATGAATGCATATCATTATTTTGTATATTTACGCCACTGCTGGCAGTCTATAAAGTACAGATTGGCATCAGGGCAAAAGGGAACTCATATACAGCTAATGTGCTGCTCATTTTGTCCTCAGTTGGCTGCATAAGACAAGCTGGCCTGAGGAATGACTAGTTAATTGCTTGGTTTGTGTATTGTGTGAAGATAAAGACAGTGTGGTTCAGATAGTTGCTATATGTGTGAAGAAACTTCAATAAACTAAATAGTCATCAGTTTCGTCTCAGTTCACCAGTGTCTGTAAGTATGAAGTATTTTGGCATTGACAGACCTCTTTCCTTCACGTCTGAACCAGATGTACACCTCAGCACACAAACCAGCACTCAGGCCTTGTGCTGTGCCATCCTTTCCGGGCGGTGTCTCGTTTGTCTGCTCGTTGTTTGTGTGAGTGAAGTAGCTTCTCAGAGCATCTGGTCAAGTGAATGCCTTTTGTGAGAATAACTCTGACTTTGTTTTTTCACTCAGAATGCAACAAAACGTGTTTACTTGCAAAAGCCACAAAGTAAAATCCTTCCATGAAGAGCAGTAAATAAAATGCAACATCAGTGCAATCTTCTCAGGAGATTGAGAACTTCTACGTACTGGATTCATTCATTTCAAAACACTGACAACTTCAAGGTCAGACGTTCTTAACGTCCTGACAAGGTAATAAGAATTTATACGCAGTCAAAACTCATTTTCAATGAAAGACATATTTTGAGTGAACTCCTGTGAAAAACCTCAGGCTCATGTTATTTTTTCAGGCTCATACGTAGGCATGAGCCTCATATAAAAGGACATACATAGGCATGAGCCTCATATCAAAGGACATACATAGACATGAGCCTCATATGAAAGGACATACGTAGGCATGAGCCTCATATAAAGGACATACATAGGCACGAGCCTCATATGAAAGGACATACATAGACATGAGCCTCATATAAAAGGACATACATAGGCATGAGCCTCATATATAAGGGCATTCATAGGCATAGCTAGCATTTTATTCTCGAAAAAGAGATGCATTTATACTTAGGAATTGTGTTTAAATGTAGCTTGTGTACTGTATATATTTTGTAGTTCTTCTTGAAAATTTAATTTTAAATTCAATGAGAGTCAACCTGGTTAAACAAACATTAACTGAAAACATGCGAAACATCCACATATTGACATATCTACAGTGCAGTCCATAAATATTTGGACAGTGACATGAATTTTATTTACTTGGCTATGTACTCCAGCATTTTGTAGTTAAATTGGTAAATTTCAGGCCATCTGCTTTAATATTATGATGGTATTCACAGCTTTAAACGGAAACTGTGTAAAAATGTGAGCTCTATTTATACATAGCCCCCTCTAATTTTAGGGGACCAAAAGTATTTGGACAAATAAAAAATCTTCACAAAAGAATGTTGCAATATGTGTCAGAGATTGTTGTTTGTGACTTTTCTATTGGTTTCCCCTTTACATGTCTCACTAGCCTCTGCTTTCTACTGCCATTTCCTGTTCTTCAGGGGACATTTTGCTCAATTGGAATCCGTTTGGGTGATTGAGTTGACCAGTCAATAACATTTGACTGTTTGCCCTTAAAACAGCTTGATTGCATTAGCAGTGTGTTTAAAGGACAACTCCGGCGCAAAATGAACCTAGGGGTTAATAACACATTGTTATTGAGTTGACCCTTTTCTGAGATATGTTTTCATGCTAATCAAATGTGCTCAGTTTTAGTGCAAACTGATAATTACCTTATAACACTAGTTGTGTGGGCACGGATTAAGTAAAAATAAATTGCTATTATAGACCACTAACAAGGCTCAAAATAGCAAGTCTGTTTTCCGAAGATGGCGCCTGGCTGTATACACAAACGGTAATGTCTTTTAAACTATCTTTTTAATATACTGTCTGTACACTGACAAAGTTCTCAATGCTTCGGTTGCATGTAGTGACCCTCATTATGCTACTGTGGAAGTGTGGCGCTATTTTGAGCCTTGTTAGTGGTGTATAATAGTGAAATATTTTTACTTCATCCGTGCCCACACAACTAGCGTTATAAGATAATTATCAGTTTGCACAAAAACTGGGCACATTCGATTAGCATGAAAACATATCCCAGAGAACGGTTGACTCGGTACCAATGAGTTAGTAACCCCTAGGTTCATTTTGCGCTGGAGTTGTCCTTTAAGGTCAGTGTAATACTTCAAGGTGATGTGATGAGTTTTGCAGTATTTGGTAGTATCTATGTAGAAAATATATTTCTGTAAATTTCAGTTACGTCATCAGCAAAAACAATTGAGACTGTTAATATTTGTCTCATTTGTACATAGAACCTTTGTCTAGAACTCTGCATGCTCTTTTTTGTATTTTAAAACCATTCTGTTTTTGAGTCTAGTATGTTTGCCTCTTATAATCCAGGCTGTATAGTTTGGATACTTAAGTTCTCTGCAAATATTAGTGGCTGACCAATCCACGCCTCCCATCAGGAGAATGTCTCTAAACCCTCTTGACAATTAGTGGTTCTAATTTTTTTCTTTCGTAAAGGTGATAATTATTTTGTCACCAACTGTAGACGTTTTCCTTGGTCTAGCAGATTGCCATTGCTGAACTAACAAGTAATTTTTTTTAACTTAATGTAACAAACAGTTGATTTTGGCACAACTAATGTTTTCACTGTGTCTGATTTATTCTGATTAATCTGTCTCATGATGGCCACTTTGACTTGCATTGTAACTTCTTTGGTCGTTGTGTTGTCAAACACCAGCAACTGACTACAAATGCCAGTAAAAACCTTTAAATGTAGGTTTAAACTTTGACAGCTCTTTTGTGTATGCAAACAAACACATCTGCTAGATAGAAACAGCTGTGAAGCCAATTGTCCAAATATGTTTAGTTCCCTTAAATGGAAGGGACTCAGCACAAAACGTGCTGTTATTTCCAAATGGTTTATCCAATACCGATCAAAATATCCTACAAAAGCTGACAGACAGGAAAATGCTGTTGATGTTGATCAGAATTTAATGGTGGAAACTTGATTTCAAAGCACAAAGTATGAACACCTGGTGTTCACCAACTGCATTGTTGTGTTTCAACCAGCGTGGGAAATCTTCAAGTAGTGTTTAAAATCTACAAGAGGTGGCAATCAGCCCTAAATCTCACGAATCACATTTGCAGGGAACTACGGTATTTTGTAAACCCCAATTATGTGAAATATGAACCTATGACAAGTGCAATTACGTGAAATATGAACACATAAAGGACTGTGCAACAGCAAGTTCGGGATGTTTGTTGGGTGTTTCAGTGACAGCAAGTTAAAATCCAGAAGGAATCGATGAAAGTTTTTTCTACATTCCAGAGCGATGCACATTTCGTTCTCTAGATGGGGAGGTTGGCTTCTACACATCCTTAAACTGACACATCAAAATACTGACTCAACCACATAATGACACAACCACATACTGAAAAATGCTAATATTGGAAACATTTATGGTAACGCTTTAGATTACAGCCCGGAAAATACCATACTGACACATTCACATACTGACTAATTAACATAGTGAGATCCACATACCAACAAATCAACATACGGACACATTCACCACTGCTTGTCAGTCTGAGAAAGGAAGGCTGATCCAGAGAGAACAGAGCCAGGAGCAGAAAAACCAATGTAGACATAGAAAAAGCCCAGGAATAAAGGATCTGGCGGCATCTAGCAAAGAATACGACAGCGAGAGGGTGACATCTGAAGATAGAAAGTGGTTCTGAAGTAAGGGAGTAAAGAAAGTTGATTGTATTAGGATGAGGCAAGAGAGACGGAAAGAGAAAACGGTGAAGAGAGAGAGTTGTATCGAGGGGGAAAGTGGTCGGGTCAGGCCTAAAAGCCTAGAGACGAGAAAGACAAATACAGAGTCCTGGCTCCATTCATCCAGGTCTGACAGAACTCGTCAAAAGCAAACCCTTCACTAGAGACACACTTCAAAGAGGGAAACGCACAAACTAAAAACACACATACACACACTCAACATGCTAGCATAGAATACTGTAGGGGGTGGTCTTAAACCTCTAACCAGATTGGTGCTTATGATGACTTGTAATGTTATGATTGACATTTTAAGGAACAATTTTGGCGCAAAATGAACCTAGGGGTTAATAACACGTGGGTACCGCATCGACTGTTCTCATCGATATGTTTTCATTCTAATCGAATGTGCCTAGTTTTAGTGCAAAATGATAATGACCTTATAGCGTTAGTTGTGAGGGCATGGATGAAGTTAAAAGAAATCGCTATTTTATTTCACTAACAAGGCTCAAAAAAGCACCACACTTCCAAGGTAGCATAATGAGGGTCCCTACATGCAAACCAAAGCATTGAGAACTTTGTAAGTTTACAGACAGTTTAAAAAAAAGATAGTTTAAAAGGCAGTATCGTTCCCGTATACAGGAAGGTGCCATCTTGGGAAGACAGACGCTACCAGCCGAACCAAGAACGCTGTGCTACGTGAGCTGAACTGTGAGCAAATTGTGTTTGATTTTAGTTTGCAAAGTGTAAGTCTGGCTCATTGATCTGCATTAATGACCAAAAAACCTCTTGCCATGGGAGATTCCAAGTCACAGTTCAGCTCACGTAGCACAGCGTTCGTGGTTCGACTGGTCCATCCCAAAGCCAGCCGCTGAGGGAGGTCATGGCCTGGGAACGCTATGACCCAGGGTGATCTGAATTCTGGAGCTCCTCGTCTTCACACTGTGTACAAACTTTCCACATAGTTCAGCTCATCCTGAAATTAACTGCAATGAACTGAATAAATCCATAAAAAAGGTCTAAACCCCAGATCCATTGGAAGGAAAACAGTGCAGGAGTCAGGTTTCCTTCTCATTTTTTTTCTCTCCAGTTCATTGCCTTTGATTCTTTTATTCAGCCCAGGAGCAATTATAGAGCAAGATGTTCGCAGGCATGCTTGTTCTTTATCAATTAGCTGGAACACCTTCCCCTCAGACTCGCCTCTAATGAGAGTAATGGTTTTAACGGTCGGCAGGCCCAACTCTTAGAGCGACTGTGCTAATGGTGTCTCCTCGACGATGGGATTTGCAGTAACAGCTTCACGGTGTGACTTGGGGGGGGGGGGGGGGCTAGCAAGCTCTAAGCCTCTAACACATCTCTAATTAGGCATCGCAGTCAGTCATTACCACGGTAATAAGGTGCAGCACGAAGGGCCATCAGACAGGCAAGCGCCACAAACACACTCTGAGATGGAGCGGGAGAGGGACGAAGAGAGAGACGCAGAGAGAGACGCAGAGATGCTGGGAGCAAAGGAGAGAGGGAAAGACGAAGAGAGGGACAGATAAAGAAAGAAGGAAAGAAACAGAGGAAAAGGGAAAATGAAAAGGAGAGAGTCAGATGGAAAAAAGCAGCAAACGAGTGGATCAGGAAGAGAGAAGTAGCGAGAGGAGGTGAGGATGGAGAGACAAAGAGAGGGAGGGACAGAGGGGTGGTTTCCTAGTTAACCACTTTGGCACTTAGTCTTGTTAGCACTGATGCACTCTGCCGTCTGTATCATTACACAGATGCACCTTGCTACACTTACAAAACTGTAAACCTGGTGTACCATATCATTACACAGAAATGTACCCTGCTATACATCCAACTCTGTAAACCTGGTAAATTGTATAATTACACAGAGCTGTACCCTGCTATACTTCCAATTCTGTAAACCTGGTATATTGTATAATTACACAGAGCTGTACCCTGCTATACTTCCATTTCTATAAACCTGGTATATTGTATAATTACACAGAGCTGTACCCTGCTATACTTCCAACTCTGTAAACCTGGTTTATTGTATAATGACACAGAGCTGTACCCTGCTATACTTTCTTTTCTGTAAACCTGGTATATTGTATAATTACACAAATGGACAAGGAGAGTGGTATAAATACAGTCCCTATACATGGGAGCCTTTGCTGAGTGGCTGAAATGTCACATTCTAATTGATTGTTTAGAAGAGGGAGGAGCCTGGCTCCAGGTCAATGTCAGGGGCTGCAGGATGTTGTTTAAATCCAGGCACCACCTCAACAGGTCAGCTGACCTAATTGATGAGCTCAGTGGCAGTCAGTCAGATGAGCATCCTCGGTGTTCCAGGTTGGTCTGATCTAAAACAGGAAGTGGCAGTCAGTCAGATGAGCATCTTCGGTGTTCCAGGTTGGTCTGATCTAAAACAGGAAGTGGCAATCAGTCAGATGAGCATCCTCGGTGTTCCAGGTTGGTCTGATCTAAAACAGGAAGTGGCAGTCAGTCAGATGAGCATCCTCGGTGTTCCAGGTTGGTCTGATCTAAAACAGGAAGTGCCTGAGGTGCCCAGGACAACAGTGGGATCTCTCTGAGAGGAGACATTAATCCCTCTACATATTTTATCCTCACTGTCACCCCTCATCCCTGGAAGTCATCCTTTCCTCACCATCCGTCTTCATCCCTGATCTTTCATCCCTGATCTTTCATCCCTGATCTTTCATCCCTGATCTTTCATCCCTGATCTTTCATCCCTGATCTTTCATCCCTGATCTTTCATCCCTGAACTTTCATTCCTTCGTCCCTTAATATCGCTAATCACATTACCCCCTAATAGGAAATCCAGACCTACGCTCTCACCCTCTCACCGAACAAATACACTGAAATTACTGTGGAGTCTCTTGCCATTTTAATTCAGTATGTAACTAGATACAGTATGTTAGCCGCAGCTGTATATTGATATTTACACATACACACAGACAAACCCAACCCCCCCCCCCCCCACACACACACACACACACACATCCCAGACAGCCATTGACCCGCCACGTAAATAAACCACTCCGCAAATTAGATTTGACACGCTCCATAGACGAATGAAAAGGCATCCAGGCTTACAAGTCAAAGCCCTGTTGATCACCCTTAACCCCTGTGCCCACTGAGCTCACCCTCTCTGGGGCTTTTAAACTGCTCTGGGCCATGGCTTTAAGGACCTTGCTCCAGGCTTTGAAAAAAATTATTTTGGGCTGAAATTGGGAAGTTGTTTTTCTTGTATGTCTCCATGTTGGTAGAGGGAAGAGAGGAGTGTGTGTGTATAAATTTAACACCAGTCCATTTCGGAGCCTTTAGCATCTCAAATATGAACTCTTGCTTAAACAAATTTGACGCTGATGTTCAGTTGAACTAACCTTAAATGTACAATATGTAGTTTTTGGCCACTAGGGGTCTCTCAATCAAAACAATAGCAAAAGATGTACTTGGATGACGTCGGGAAGTAGCGTGAGATCATGGGTTTTGTTGTCGTCATCAATGACAATCTTCCAATCTAGCGTCTTCGGCAGAAAAAATGTTCACTGACAAAGTAATGTATTGCTAAAAATATTATAACTTTTTTCACGTTATGTTTGGCGGTTCCCTTGAACTTAGAGCAACTAGAGGAGTCAAAGTTTATATGACGCCATTGACGGAAGACAAAATGAAACGTCCTGCGTCTTCGAATTATATTACACATTTCTCTGGGTTTGAAAGTTATATATAATATAATAATATAGGTATAGTGATGTTTGCTTTTTTAATGCAAAGTACGTCTTTTGGAAAACTACATATTGTACCTTGACGCTGATGCTTAGTTGAACAAACCTTAAATATGCAGGCTGTTCTCATGATGATATGCAGAAATTCATGCAAAACAACAAATTCGTACACGCATATGTTTCCAGAGTCAGGGAAACATAAATCCTTGTATATGGTTACAAAACATAAAAAAGTCAGTTTACCTTAACCTTACCCTAACTTTAACCTCAATTTACCCTAAACACACTAACCTACAGAGGTGTAAAAATATACTTCAGTAGAAGTAGAGATACTCCACTAAAACCCTACTCCAGTAAAAGTGAAAAGTCACCTAGGCAAGGCAAGGCAAGTTTATTTATATAACACGTTCCATACACAATGGCAATTCAAGGTGCTTTACATGAAAAGGAACACACAAGAATATAAAACAGTTAAAAATAAAATTAAAACAAGTAAAAGAAAAGTACAGTTAAAAATAAAAACAAGAGAAAGAAAAATAATTAAAATATCTCTTTCCTGAATATCCCATCTCAACACTTTCAATTTTACCGTATTGAACAAGCCATCTTTTGGGAAACCAAATTCTGATGCCCAAACTGCCAACAATTGTACAGAGCATTCACCATGCCTCTTTGTCATTGCCTCCACCATCGGTTCCTCAGGGACACATCGTTTACTCTTTTTACTGCCCGTCTCACCACAGTATAAACGCTTTTCCTTTACAATATAGTCGTCACTATAAGGCGTAGTTTATTTGATACAAGTCAATATTGCAAAACCCCGTTAGGACCCAGTCCTAAATTAGAGACACTATCCCAGTATCTACTTTAACCACGTTGGCCGGCACAAGTCTTGGAATACTGGTGAATGCCCTTATACAATTTGTATTAATTATCTGTTTTCAATTTTATTGAACACCTGATAAAATATAGTGCAATCAGTTTGGACTTTGCACAGTGTTCATTCAGGAAATGCAGAGCTTAATGAATGTTTTCTGATTCTGGATTCAAATGTGACAACTGTTGGAGCACATATGATCTCTTCTGGAAGCTGGTTCCATCTGCGGCTGGCATAATAGCTAAAAGCAGATTCTCTGCGTTTTGCGTGAACCCTTGTGAACTTCTGGATTTCTACTTGAGTAAAAGTCAAAAAGTATCTGAATTTAAATGTACTAAAGTACCAAATGTAAATATGTGCTCTTAAATGTACTATAAATACACAAAGTAAAAACAGTCACATCTGGCAATGCATAATATGAATGGCAGAAGTGCTTCTTCTAGGATACATTATAGAGAACTGTTACAAAATTGATATCTTTGGAAAAATATCCAGTCTTATCAAATCAAAATTTTGTTGCCTGTGTTAATGTGGCCTCTTAAAAAAGAAAGAAAAAAGCATACAATAAAATGACGAGACATGAATGCAACCAATAGCCTAGCCTTCTACAAACAAATATTCCAGTTGAATGAACATTTATACTGATGAAGATAATAAATGCAGGTTGTGCATAGTTCATCAGGTTGGCCAAAAAGCCATCTTTCTTGTTTAAACATAATTACAACAATTTTGCCCCATAAATGTAAAGATTATTTCCTTGTGGAGAGGTTTGAGAACCACTGTTCTAGAGCAGGGCCATTCACAGAAATTTTAAATGGCATGTGCTGAAACTACAAAAACAAAGTCACACATGGTTACGTCCAGTACTATATACGGTCTATGTTAGTACCACAGGGCTAGCATTCGGTTTGGCAAAGTGAAGCAAAAGGTGGAAGTGCCATGAACCTGCATTTTATCTGAATTCCATCTGGGGACGATACGTGTGGTTGCAAAAGAGGTCGGATGAGAAAGTCAGCCACTTCTCAATTGATTTATTTCCTCAGTAAACATTTTCATAATGAGTTTATGGTCTCAATCGCTAGTTTTAAGTCATCTGCAAAACAGAATGATGTAAATTTTTTGAAATATATTCTTGTTGATCTTAAAATCGGCGATAAAGCCAGTTTTTTTTTTACGGAGTGGCTATGATGTGATGTGGTTAACACATGGTTATATCCAGTACTATATACAGTCTATGTTTAATACACAACAACATGGCGATTGTTGTCAAGGTGACAACACGCAAATCTATTTAATGCAGAAGTGGGCTGCTAGATCTTTGCAAAGGAATGGTACACATAAAAATGGCTGCTGCTCTGACCATTCTGCCAATTTGAATTGGAATGGCCTTTCTATACATTCCATTTCTATAGGCTGGCTTAAGCATTTCGATAACAAATTCAATTCGATTTAGTTATTTATTTGTTTGCCCCTTTCCTCCAATACAAGTAATTTTCATAATTTTGTAGCGAGTAATGAACGTGTTTTGGGAAATGTAAAGAGGTAAAAGTATACCAATTTGTAAATAAATATAGTGGAGTAAAAGTCCAAAGTTGACAGACAGATACATACTCAAGTAAAGTACAGATACACTAAAAAAAATACTTAAGTACAATAACAAAGTATTAATACTTTGTCACTTTACACCACTGCTAACCTAGCATGTTATGCCTGAACTAAACTTTCTAAAATTTAAAGTACTTTAAATTGTAAACAATTGGTCTGTTGTCTGTTGACGTAATGTGGCGAAACTTCAATTATGTACGGTTACCCACGTATCACTGAAAATGCATTGAAATACAATAGTGAGACTGTGGTCTTCTTTTGATATGTCTGTGTGTTTGCGTTTGGTGTGTGTGTGTGCGTGCGTGCGTGCGTGCGTGCGTGCGTGTGTGTGTGTGTGTGTGTGTGTGTGTGTGTGTGGTGAGTGTGCATTTCATGAGTGTGTGTTCCATCTGGTTCCAGGTTCCGGGTTCTTCTCTCACTCCTCTTCCTCTCTCCCCAAACTCCCAGAATTCTAGACAGGGTCATGCATCCCGGAGAGCTGGAGTGCTTCAGAGCCTCACCTTCACTTTTACCTCTTTCCTCAGCTCCTTATCTTTGCTCACTTTTTACATTTACCTGATTTAGCAGAGACGCTTATAAACAAGAGAAACTTAGGGATCCAGTGCTTTGCTTAAAGGCAGTATGTTCGATTATTCCCCTAGTCTTGTCATGTGACTGGCCCAATGATCTAAACAATGTTTACCCTTCCATTACATTCATCTTGTCCAACAGAACCTCTCAGGATTTAGCACACAGACAAATTTAAAGACGGACCACCACTCTGACATTCATACAACTGGGTACATTTTCTTTACTTCTGGTTTTAGGAGACAAGCACACTGTAATTAATTTAATTGGACCTACGAATGTTTTGGATTTACAAAACATTGACAGAGAGACCACATTGTCCATGTTTGTAGAAAGAGTACACTAGTTAATCAGTCATATAAAGCCGCCTGTGTGTGTGTGTGTGTGTGTGTGTGTGTGTGTGTGTGTGTGTG
>JACXGM010014121.1:0-22383 GCA_016801145.1 Umbra pygmaea
AATTGTGTGGTGATTGTTCATTATTATTCTGTTAATAACTTTTGATATGTATTCATGTTTGCTTTGGCAATGTCTGTATAACACTTTCCATGCCAATAAAGCTATTTGAATTTGAATTTGAATTTGAATTTGAGAGAGAGAGAGAGAGAGAGAGAGAGAGAGAGAGAGAGAGAGAGAGAGAGAGAGAGAGAGAGAGAGAGAGAGAGCGAGAGCTGTCAGCTTGGATGGGTCTGATCCAATCGCTGACGGGAGAGATGCCTACATACATTTCCCCAATTACAAATCAGCCTCTGGTTCCAACAGTGGCACATTACCATATTGCAAAGTGTTAGTCTTAAGTCCTCTGAGATGTAGGTGGAGCTACAATGCTGGGGGTGTATTTAGTGTAAAGGAGAGTGGGGTTAAGCTAGCTCCATCATTTTCTCTTTGGCTTCTTTGCCATTGTGGGAAGCAGGAGGGAGGGGCCTGCAAAGTGAGCGTGGGCGTGTATAATTGTGTTAGCGTGTGTGTCCGGGACTCGTGCACCCCATTAAATCACTGGTAGAGGTGCTGGGTGGTTGCGTGCAGGGCTGGGCCATTCAAGGCCACTCTCTGTGAAAAAGCCTCTGTTGACTCAGCCTGGCACAATGGAGATGCAGCGACCTGACCCACTTACAACACAGGCCCTCCCTGATGGAGAGGAAGTGATGGAGAGGAAGTGATGGAGAGAGAGAGAGAGAGAGAGAGAGAGAGAGAGAGAGAGAGAGAGAGAGAGAGAGAGATGGAGAGAGCGCGAGGGAGGAGGAAAGAGAATAGCAGGGAGTGTTGTTTTTTACGCGGATGAAGACAGATGAGGATGACGGGTGAAACACAGAGGGTAAATAAACAACAAGACAGGACGAGAGGGAGGAACCGCTATGGAGGGGAGGAAGGGACGGATGCCAAAGAGGTGGGGAGGGTGAGAAAGAAAGGTTAATGGGGATGACATGAAAATAATTAATGGGAAGAATGAAGCAGAGAAACAAAAACTGTGTAATAAATTGAAGGGACGGGCGAGCTAGAAAAGGGATGGAGAGAGAGCGAGCTATTGGAGACGATACCAGTGATGCACATGTAATTAGTTGATCAGTGGGCTGAGTCGGTGAGGAAGGGTAGTCTTTAATGGGATCCTCCTCTGCTCGCTGTAAATGACATGAGTCACCGTCTCGCACACTCTGTGTCCCAAATGGCAACCCGTTGTCTTTTTAGTGGGCTAGCTGGTCAACAGTAGTGCTTGCGGAGAACAGGGCGTCATTTAGGATCCAGGCACTGACCAGCCCGTAGTGACTCCCTCGTACTCCCCCTCCTTGTTCCACGTCGGTCAACTATCAAGTCTCACATGACTTATTAAATCTCCCCCTTTCAATCAATGATCCCTGGAGAATTTTGAAAACATTCTCAGTTCGCCACCTCGTAAAATGACTCAGCCACATACTGTATGAACTCGGACCATGAGCCTAAGCAAAACAACTGGTATTTGTCATAGAGCGTTGATCTGTTTCAGAAAAAAAAGTACACATACTAAAAGGTACTGCATATTTTATGTTGTGTTTTATGTGTTGTAGTTGTAGGAATATTTTGTGGTATTCTGCATAGGAACGTGAGTCAGTATAAACGCACTGTTTTAGAGGATGTTTTACATATTTTCCTGTTTTATTTCCACCTCAGGAAATACTTAATGTAATTACCTCCCTACCCCATCCCACGTCACACTGTGGGAATGAAACCCCCAACTCTGACATTGCTCTGAAGCACAGGGTGAGCATCCGGTTTGGCAAATTGACGCAAATGAGGAAGTGCCTTAAACCTGCATTCTATCTGAATTCCAGCTGGGGGCGATACATCTGGTTGCAAAAGAGCTTGGTTTCTGTAATAGTCTCTGAGAATAACAGACATAATATACTTGATTTATTACCTCAGTAAACATGTTCATAATGAGTATATGGTCTTAATCGCTAGATTTAAGCCTTCTGCAATTTATCATGATGTTCATTTTTTGAATTATGGTCTGGTTGATTTTAAAATAGGCGATAAAGCAAAGGGGCGTTTAGGGCGTGGTTATGGCGTTCGGTTGTGCAACAAGACACTCAAAGGAGTTGGCATTTCAATTTTTTCCAGTAAGTAACGTTACATTTTGTTTTACATTATGTTTTCATACTGTTTTTGTCAGCATCCCAATTAATATCTGTTACCTAGCTAGATTACTCCTCCCTCTTGTCAAAAATCCTCACATCCGCAACCAAGATGTCTGCTCCCAAATCAGATCTTAACAAACCAATGGGTGACGCACATTGCCTAATCCAGTAATATACAATCTATGATTTGAACCAACAGAGATACACAGGACTGATGAAAGGACGCCTCATAGGATGTTTTTAGTATTCATCATGTGGCATTTCCCCCAGTTGTATTCATCACTGTCCTTTTCTTTTCTTTTTTTGCAACAGGATGGAGTCCACTGAGAAATGTGAAGTGGTGATACAGCATTTCAATGGGAAATACCTGAAAACCCTACCGGGCATTCCAGGTAAGAAGAGCTGCTTAAACATTCATCTCACACGCCCCCTCTCCGAAGATCACCTCGTCCCTCTTTACAGAGCAACCCCACCTACTGCCGCGTCCTGATTCATTTATGTTAATTGTGCCGTCTCAACTTTCCCCGCAGTGATAGATTGTGTACAATTGCACTTGTGACACCCGCACCGAGTGCCATCCCCATTGCGCTCGCGTTGCACTCGCAACCCCCCCCATTTAAAAACAGCCAAACTGCCTGTCGCAGACAGCTCAGCACACAAGATCTTCTAGGGCAGCCACACTTCTCTTAATATTCAGAGTGCGGGCCTTTGTGCTACACTGCAATCTACTTAAGAGCTCCCTATCCTGCAACCGACCGGCCAAGGGGACCCAAAATGGTGGGGGTTTTAGAGAGAGAAAGAAAGGGAATACAGGAGCGTGCTGCCTCAGCGTTTTTGAGGCCAGGCGCAGTGGTGCACTAAGACCCCAGTTCATATAAATAGGGACCTGAGGGCAAGTTAAGGGTTTGGGTGGAGGCCTCACGGGGCCCCTGATGGTTTTATTAATGGTGTGAAAACTCACACGCACATGAATCAACAGGGACACTGCAGTCGGCTGCCGTAAAGTAACCACTCGTAATGCAGAGGTTTTTAATTGGCCATGTGTCCGCTGAGCTGCATTGTCTTTCTCAACAAAGTTTAGAGGGCATATATCAGGCTGGGATGTAATGCGGGACTTTTAAAGTGCAAAGAACACACTGACCTTCCCCTTTAAATGTCCCATCCTTAAAACTATTATAGTTTATAGATTGAAGGGATAAATGACAAGATTTTCAGTGATTGGCTACAAATGACCCTATATACACTGTTAAACAAAATGATTTTTCACAAGCACAGGATTGGCGATATGCTTTGCTCTCAGTCCATATGAATTGAGACAGTCAAACCCATGCCGAAATGTAATATATGGCCATATATATGAAAAAACATAAACTATATTTCAAAATATGTGATCATATATGTAAATTACATATTTAAATGTGACATACATTTATAAAACATATTACCAAATATTTAATTGACATACATTTAATTATTTAAAATAATATATATAAAATCTATGCTGTTTGCATATGGGGACATTCATTATGCTACCGTGAAAGTGTGGTGCTATGTTGAGCCTTGTTAGTGGTATAAAATAGCGATTTCTTTTCATTTCATTCATGCCCTCACAACTACCGTTATAAGGAAATTATCAGTTCGCACTAATACTGGGCACATTCGATTAGCATGAAAACATATCCCAGTGATCGGTCGACTCCGTACTCATGTGATATAAAGCCCTAGGTTCATTTTGCACCGGAATTGTCCTTTCAAATTATTATGTCATATATACATCAACATAAACATTATACATCACTTATGCACACTGTAAACCATAGGTAAATGCAGGTATCGATACAAAATAAAATAAATATGCCACATCAAAACAGGAGATTTTTGTATATTTTGACATATATGTACACAAGACCATTATGTTTCCAAACATATATGCCTATATAAGACATACACTGTATGTTCTATACATAAATGGCCATTTATTACATTTGCGTACAGGAAAGCTGATGTGTTAAACCAGTGGTCCTCAAACCCTTTCATGGAGGGCCTAGTGTATGCTGGTTTTTGGTCTTTCCCTTCAATTAGAGCATAAATAGGACCTAGACTGCCAGGTGAGGGGAGATCCTAACCAATTAGTGAACTACTCCATCAGGCTTGTACAAGGTAAAAGCGAAAACCTGCATACACTAGGCCCTCCATGGAAGGGTTTGAGGACCACTGTGTTAAACGATGCTGCTGCATTTCTCACAACAACACATTTGAGTGCAAATTTGACCCCTTCTAAAACAAGAGTGCTGTATTTAAACAGCAGTAAAATTGCAGTTAATGCAGGCTCTTTTTATATTTATTGTAGTTATACTGCAGTTTAACTACTGCACTCTTTTTGTTGAGGTTTTAACTCTGACATTTCTATTATTGATCGACAATGACTGATCAACTTCTTAGAGTTCAATTTTTTACCTTGTTAGCTCCAGTAGTATATGACTCTTTATTTAAAATGTATCTACTCTTGCCTATGAAAATCCTGCCCATATTGACACAAGGTCACTGTCATCCAAATGGATACCCCTTGACAACATGACACACAAGGTACTATAGATAATATAATGTGTTATAATGACCATGGCCCTACTGTTGCTAACCTACTGTAAAAATAGTGTAGCATGTTGAGATGGCCAAGGCACTAGCGCATTCTAGTCTAGCCAAGAAATACTGTGAAGGCCACAGCACTAGCGTTAGCTTAGCGATAGCATAGCCTAATGTAGAAGGTTCTGAGCCACATTGTAGCTTAGCACATCCTAGCAATGATTTCACTGCTACAGCATTACATTAACCTAGGAATTGTGTAATGTGGATGTGTGTTAGACGATTGTGACTGGCCTTACACTGCGCCCACACAAACACACACACACCCGAATGTGCAGTGTCAACATCTACATGATGCTAATGAGGTTCCTTCCTCTATCTAATCACCATTTAACACATCCGAGAAACACACCGTACACAACTCTCCCGCTGCCCTCAGCTTTGCCGCAGTCCCTTTTGGCCCACATTTTGTCAAACCTCTGAATTGCCTGCTTTTCCTCTCCATCATATTTTGTCATAGCGAGGGGCCAACACCACCCCAGTAATGGATGTTACCATTCAGGTGTGTCCAGTTCTCCGAGAGGATATACTTTTCACCCCGCATCCCAATGGGAGAAAGTAAACATTGAGAAGTCAGCCACAGGTCATCAGTTAATGTCAGTGGACCATAGGGAAATAAGCAGGAAGTGGCCATATGGGCAGGAAGTTAGCAATTCCAGGGTGTGAGTTGTCTGTTACACAGCCTATTACATTATATTTATGAAATGCAGATGGAGGTTAAATCCATAGTTCTTCATATACATGAATGCACAGATGCAATACCTTTTCATGGTATCTTCATTTTTCCTTGTCATTATCTGGTACATTTAACAACACAGTAACTGCACACATTTGAAACATTGTAAATTGGGACAGTTTCATTTCACATTTTATTTACGTCAGTAGTAATACTAAATGATGTTACTTCCTGTAGTGCCCTACTGATGCCTTTCTTTTCTTGGGTCGGCCTTTCTGTCACCAAATGGCTGAGAGTGAGATGAGATGGGGATTGGAGCAGTCAGCTCTCCCCCGTGTCTGATCCAGAAATCCAGAGACAGGCACATGATCGATCACTCCAAAGGGGGACCACAGATGTTTAGGTATTCTGTGCAATGCGGCAGTCAGCGCTCCTGTCTGCACCAATCCGCCTCTCCAAACACAAACACACACACACACGCAATACAACGTTACCTCCTCTCTTGCAAGAGAGAGTTTTAGGGATAGTTTATTTTTAATTTCATCTTTATTTAACCAGGTGGGCCGATTGATAACAGCTTCTCATTTGCAACGACAACCTGGCCAAGATAAAGCAAAATGGTGCAAGACGACATAAAGTTACACGTGAAGTACAGACAAAATAAAAATAAAATTCAGAGTGCAGGTACTCAGAGTGTACGATAGGAAGCATGTGTACAGTTTGTCCAAATGAGGACTAAATTAAAGAGGTAGATCAATTTGTGTACAAAGTGGCAGGCAACACTTGTGTGTAAATGTGCAAATGACATTGTGCAAATAACATACGATGAAAACTGACTATGCAGATGGGTGTGTGCAAAATACACAATGGGGCATAAATGGGCAAGGGCAGTGTGCAAGTGAGGGAGGAGAGTCAGCATGTACAGTAGTTGGACAGAGCTGACAGTTGTACCTTAAAAGCAGTGAGGAAGATGCTGTTCTCAAGCTTCAGAGATTTTTGTATTTCTTTCCACTCATTAGCTGTAAACTGGAAGAAGTGGCGGCCAAAGGAAGCATGGGCTATTGGGGTGACTACGCTTGAGCCCAGGCTGCGTGTGGGTGAGGCAATTGTAAGAAATTAATTTTGGTATGGCGGGGTTTTGCGTAAAAGTGACTTGTAGATGAACTCATACCAGTGGGTCTTGCGTCAGTCAGGTGTATAACGAGGGCCAGCCAACTGGTGCATAGAGGTTACAGTAGTGGGTGCTGTGGTAGACTACAACTTATTATCTCAGGAGGGTGTTGGAAGCAGTTCTCAAGATGACATCACAAAAGTCTAGAATCGGTAGGATGGTCATTTTCAACAGGGTGTGTTTGGCAGTGTGGGTGAAGAAGCCCATGTTGTGCAATAGAAAGCCAATCCTATATTTAATTTTAGATTGTAGATGGTAAATGTTTGTCTGTTAAGACAGTGAACTATCTAACCAGACACCTAGGTACTTGTAGGTGTTAACATATTCTAATTTAGACCCATGCAGAGTGGTGATGCTAGTCAGGCCTGTAGGTATGGACAGTGATCGGTTAAAGAGCATACATTTAGTTTTGCTGGAGTTTAGAAGCAGTTGTAGGCTGAAGAAGGAAGTGCTGTATGGCATTGAAGCTCTGTAGTAGATTTGTTAGCACAGTGTTGAATTTAGGGCCAGATGTACCGGTATTTCGAATGGTGTCATCTGCCTGGAGATGGATCAGGGAGTCACCAGCAGCAAGATCATCATTGATGTACACAGAGACTAGAACAAACTGACATGATTTATAAAAATGACAACCTGTTTTGCAGGCTCTGTGTAGTGTTAACCCAAAAGCCAAACTGTATGGAAAAATAGATGTTCTGAAATGTCGCTGAAGCTTTAAAAAGGGAAATCCCAAACATAGATTGTAATTTATGGCATGACACAGATTATTTGGTAAATCTGTAACAGTACAAATTTAAAGAAAAAAAATGTATTCTTCATTGCCATTCAGGCTTGGAATTTTGTGATCTTAGGCACAAGGGCACAAGGCCATTTGCCAGGTAGGCCTGCACGATTCGGGGAAAAATATGAATTGCGATTTTTTTTGCTTTGAATTGATATCACGATTCTCTGCCACGATTTTTTTCTCACGAAATGTAATGTTTATTGCACATATGAGCTAGAGATGGGCCTATACCAGAGAGGGAATAGTAGCCTACTGTACAAATTTGTTTATTGATAGAAAACAGTTGTATTGCTCAACCATGTCGATTGGAACAACAACACCAACGAACTGGTAAATCTGATTCACGTAAATGTTTCAATGGAAATGTAGCTGTATTACAGCACTATGTATATATTTCATATTGATGATAACGACAGTCTACTTCCACTTTCAGAGACCAGCTTATATAGCTGTACAACTGTATTTATTGCTATTTAAAAAAAGAAAAGCGATTTAAATGGGATAATGCCTCCCTGCAATATGAGGTGATTTGTTGCCCACACCGCCTAAAATGCATAATCATTCCACAGACGGAGCCACGCGTTCTAATTATTGAAAAACACTGAATCACAACTCTATTTTCCTCATAGCAATTCTCCAGTACAGTTCAAATGGCGAAATCCGAAATCACTTTTTTCATTGTTATTTTCATGTAGCCTAATATTTGCTAAATTATTGGTGCAAATATTAGAATCCTCAAGAAAAACGTGCACATTTAAGTACAGGACCGAACGAAGGCTGTAATTTATTAGGCTAGTCACTGCATACTGTAGCGTCGCACAAATTAATGAACCTTCCGGAATGAAAGACATGTCGGTTTGCAACACTTCTGGATGAACAAAATAGCTCCATACTCCAAAATAGTGGAAGTTCTGACATACTATCGTTATGTAATATAACTTAAAGGAAATACGATGTAGGCTGTAGCCTGTTTATATTTTGTTCAATAGATTGATAGTACAGATATAATTGTGTACCGATTATAATAAAACAAAATACCTTAACATAATGTTATATGATTAGGTTATTATCCCTGTTTGGAGAAAGTCACATCAAACAGACATTCTCATCTTACACAAAACGTCTGCAAAGCTTAGTGCAAATGCGAACACAATGCGGATATTGCATTCGCTTTCACAAACGTATTTCTCTCATTTTATCTCATTTGTGAAGGACACGTAAACTATTGACATTTGTAATACATATTACCCATTCTTGACTGGCAATACTGGTGTTCTTCTGGATATGTAGGAATATTTACCTCTCTATATTTGTATTGGCTGCTGATCAACATCGAAGATGTAGCAGATTATAGCTTGAAACAGATTCTTTTTGGCACCTATAGCACATTGCGCATCACCACAAGCCTGAAAACATAGAGGCTTCAATGAATTAAGAAAAGAAAGTACAAACTGGCCATTTAAGTAGAGTAGGCAACCAAAAATAGTGAAATTCAACACATTGAACAAAATTTGTCCCTGACACTATCTCTATCTGAACTCCTTGACCATTTCTGTGCAAAAAAAACAAAAAACGAAGTCATTTAAAATTCTAATCGGGGAGAGGGGTGAATCGGGATCGCGATTTTATAACGATTAATCGTGCAGGCCTATTGCCAGGGCACCAAAAGGCTATTGTTCAGGGCACTAAGGCCGTCAAGCAAAATTGCCCAGTAATTTGCTTTGCAAAGTTAAAAACACTGCATATATTTACTGCGTTCCCTCTCCTTCAACATGTTACATGTCTAAACCTATGACATGCTGTACAGAGATCTAACCCAATTAACACATGATGAATTAGACAGGAGGACTGTAAATGGTTTGCAGGAAAGTAGCATATTATTCAAGTTCTTTCATTCTTTAATCAGGATCAGTGATGTGTCTGTGGGTTGTGTAGCTGTCATTGCCTGTATGTTTTCAAGTTTGGCCTCTTTAAAAAAATATACAATTTTCGTGTGTAAAATTTGCAAACCGCTAACTATCTAAAAACCCAGGCTTGCCAGTAGCATAGTGCCCTCTATTACAATGCTGGTTGCTGGACTTAAAAATTAGCCAATAACAATGTAGATGTCCGAGTGCCTGCATGTCTGTTGGTCTGTGACTAGTGCATTCACTGGGAGCAATAACAGGAAGCGCGTCAGAAGGATTCTATTTTTTTAGTTCAGCCCAAGTGCACAAATAAAGGTTAAATTAAAATTAAATTAAATTGGCCACTTAGATTGAAAGAATAATGATTTTTAGCTTAGCATTAAGGCCACACAAAAACTCCTAACCTGCTGCCCTATGAGCCTTGCCGATTAAGTCTTACGCATGTAATGCATTAAAACGGCGTATCATTGACACTCATTTTTAAAAACAACGTGTGCTCGAGCCCAAAACCTCACACGTTCTACCTGTCTGGAACATGAACTGTTCTAATGTTTGCCCTTCTCATTTAATGTCCTGCAGAAGTCAGCAAGAAAATAAAATACAATATATTTTCATTCTCCTTGTTTATTGCGTTTTTAATGGAAGTTTTGTGTTAAACAATCAAACTAGGCAGGGTTCTGGCAACAAAGGTCTTGGGTGTTCGATACCCATAGGGGACCAGCACAAGAAAAAAAGGAAAATGTCCCTACTTTATAGTGTCCTGGATAAAAGCATCTGCTAAAAAAAGTATAACTCAGTGTTCGCTTGATCAACGCAGTGAGCTGTTTTCTACATTTATTCTGGGAATAAAAGAACACTGTGACATTACTCAACGACAACTTCAGTAACCACATGGACACAGACAAATCGAGTTCCAGTACGGACTGATTAAGAAGCTTGTATTGATTCATTTCTCTTCCTTTGTTTTCAGAATCTTCCAGGCAGTCGTGTAGCTAAAATGGCTGCGCCGTTCAAAGTGGGCTCCGTTTGTCCAATAGATGCGGTATAAATAATGTAAGCCGCATCAGGAAAGGTACATGCCTTGGGAGATGAAACCAAACGGAAACAAGCTAGAGTAGCATCCTTTTCCTCTGTTCCACAGCCTCATATTCTTTTTCCATGGTTCTCTGTTTTTACTGTACCTCAGCAAACCGCACGGTCTCTCAGGTTCTTTCTTGGATGCTTCTCGATGGGTTTTTCGATCTAGCTAACGACTGAAGCAGAGTTTCACTTCCCGATGACTGCAGGCAACTGCAGCGCTTGTCTGTGTTATATCTATGTAAATCTCCACATTAATGCAATAACATTCAGAGAATCCCCTCCGACTACCAAAAATTCCCAGTTTTCTCTGATTAGTTTTTCTTATCATTGAGGGTAAAGCCGGCGTACCCTTCACACTCAGACCAACCAGATGCCAGAGAACCAGAGTTCAAGGAGCCATCTCTGGCAAGCGGCCCTTACCCTCCTCCCAAAATGCAAGACGAGGCCAGAAGACAGTCCCCCAATCCCAAATGTTGGCCAAACAACAAATCCCATCATTCTTAGCAAAACAATGGGGCAAGTCCCACTGGGGATGTAGCGAAAGCTCTCTCCATAGCATCTATCCAGTTTTAAGCCAAGGTTTGTTTGGTGCCAAGATATAGCAGAGACAGCCCACAAAATTAAACATCCCTCGCTGAATTAAGGCAAGTCCCAAATCACTTGGTAAGTCGTAAAAGCCGTTCTGAAACTGTCAGTCATACTTGAGTAACCCATGTTAATTTCTCCCATTCCTCCCACACTCCCCCGGCTAATAACCGGCCTGTCTGACGTCCAATTTTCTCTCCTGGCAATAGATTTAACTTAATGCTTAGCGGTGCCGAGCAGGTTGGAGGTTTGAGCCGCTGGTTTCCATAGTAGTGTCAAACTGTCTAGGAAATGTGCACAAGCCCATGTTACATGTCTGTGCGTTTTGGGACGTAAGTTATGGTGTCTTCAAATTGTTTATAGTTTTTTTTTACTAAACTCTTTTTTGTAGTTTTGACAAAAAGCCGCGAAAATCAATTCACTCATTGTATTTTAGGTTATTTTATCATTGTCTTCTTTCATTTCCCCACCCGCCACAATATAAACCCTATTTCTATGTTCCTCACTTGTGATTGCATTATTTCAAAGGAATGCTATCATCATTTCCGATGTGCGCAGCAATGGATAAGAATCATTCTCTGTGGTTCTTTAAGGATGTGGAAATGCACTTTTGAGAAAGATATTGCTTCCTAATTGAAGCTCTTCCCATAGGGTGAACCTCCCTTTGGCTCAGCCTGTCTGCGTGTCTCCTCAATAGATGAGGGACACACAGGAAGTTATTAAAATCCCCAGTAAATCACATAGATTCTCTGCAACGGATACATTTCCCCCCGACGTGCACTTTCTCATTAGACTCTTATCGCGCCCACAGACAATAATCTGGATTTGTCACGCTGTGTTTGTTTTGCCGCTGACTATATCAATCACCAGCACTGCATTCACAGCCGACGGTGAGGAAAATATCAGTCTTTCTCTGTATTTCTCACTCTCTCTCTCTGTGCAGAACCCTGTCGCACAGCAATGAAATGTATTGAGTGACTACACTCTGGCAATAATAATAATAACCACTTTGGTTATCTTCAAAGTTTGTTTAGAGTTGAGCTTCTTTAGCTCTGAGGGGTTTTATTCGTGTGTGGCAATGATAGACTGTGCTGGTCTCCACTCATCTGAGTGTACTTCAGAAAAGGGAGAGAAAGACAAACAACAGCAAGAGGAAGTGAAGTAGAAAGAGGTAAATCTCAATTTTCCAGGACCAGCCGTATGCAAAATGTACGCAGACATGCCTGTAAGTCGCTTTGGATAAAAGGCTCAAATTACTTAAGATTGAGGATTTATTAGGATCCGCATTTTTTTTCTGCCAAAGCCATCAGCTATACTCTTCCTGAGGTCCAAACGAAACATCAAACTTGACATCCTACAGAACATGAGAACACACTGATTCGAACATGACATACACCAACAACATTACATACAAGACAATATTTCTGATGTTATAAAATAGATAAAGAAAAAAAGACATGTAAAATTCGAGAGATGGGGAGAATGAGAGTGTGTAGTTTTTCCTGACGGTGAAAGTTGAGGGGCCTTTTCCTCTGCCTGTGGAGTTCAAAGGATGACCTTGGCCATGCGACAGCTTCCCGAACTTGACCCCTGCTCGCCCTACCCCAGCTGTTCTCCGCATTGATCTGACTCCTCTGTTTCTCTCTCATCCTCTCGTCCTCTCTCATCCGCCCTTCCCTTCTCGCATTACAAACATTCCTTTGGCTCATCCTTCCCTGCCTAGCTTGTTCTTGGATGCAGTTCAATGCACACACTATTACAGTTTAAGCCAAAGGCCTTCAGTTTTTCTGATTTATGTCACAGGCATTGTTTTACAATGGGCAAGCATGGATAATTAGACATTGTTCTTAAGCTAAGTGTAAAGCTTCAGCTCATTTAAAGCAATGATAATGCTTGCGAAGGCTGTAAATATGACAGTGCTGCATGGATACTATGTCAGGATAATATTTCGATATTTGGCAATATTTTTGTGATACACCTTGAATCCGGAACAGCGGCGCCACTTTGGACAGCTACGAGATTCAATAGGTGTTCAACTTTTGAAACCACAGCCTTGCGTTTATTGTTTGTTTGACATTTAGCCAGTTACAGTTGTAACCCATGTGTGTTAAACCGAAAATTAAGCTTTGCTTAGGAGGACAGCATTGGGACTAGGAATCTGTGGTATGTACGGTGTTCTTGAAACATGCATTCTCTGGCTGGCGAAAATACTCCCCTCAGCCTCCTACAAGATAAGATATATTTTCTCGGGTCAGAGAGTTTAACAAAGTGTTGGTATTTGCAGTCCCTGAATGTTAGTGTGCCATCATTGTACTGCAATATTTGAACAGACATAACCTATAATATGATATTATACTGAAAAAGTGAGATGTGTTATGTGACATGTCACTGCTTTTCCGTACGAATAAAAGACAGATTTTACTTTAAAGGTGGTAGTGAGAGGTACTGTAGACAAATTATATGTAGCTTTGTGGACATTTCTTATTCTGCACTGACCTCTGCTTGTTTGTTTGTCCCACAACCTGTGTGGTGAGATATTTGGGCATCTGTTTCGGCTCCAAACCCAACGTTTTTGTCACCACCGTTCGCCCTCTGTTTGTCCCAGGACACTACGACAGAGAGACAAATCGGACTGTTCCCCAAATAGAGCTGGTATTCCATTAGAACTGGACGCTGGGTGTGTTGGAACACGCTGAGGTCAGGCGTACCTGTTATTTTTGGAAATGCGAGTGAAATGCGCACAAACACACTGGACCTGGATGGATATTCATCCTGACCCAACCGCAGACATCATCTGTTTCCCCTTCTCACTTGGGGAACAGCACAGCAATATGTTTCCTTTCCACACTGTGTCTTTTTATAGGAATATTTGCAAGTCAATATCTGGCGATGTTTATGGGTATATATTTATGAAGGGCCTCCTTGCTTGTGGGATGAAGGACAGTGGAAACATATGTGTCTGACATCATCTCACTTTCTCACTCTGTCTGTGTGTTTCTCTGTGCCTGTCTGTCTCTCTGTCTGTCTCCCTCTGTCTCTCTCTTTCTTTATGTCTGTCTATCTTGTTTTAAAAACCACAGACACACACACAAACACAGACATAAAGATGCACTTCCACACTCTGTACTGTGTATAGATGTAGTTTAGTCTATCTATTATTGTCTATTGTTTTGGCCCACACCTCCACCCACCGCACCCAGAGACCATTAGGACTCCATTGCTTTGATAAGCTCCAGCCTGTACCTGAGGTTGTGTCCCAGAGAGGAACTCCCCAGGGACTTGCAGAGGGATGGTAATTGCTAGAAACCAAACCCCATTCAGTGCTCCGGAGCTCAGCCGCCAGTTGGAAAATATGAAGCTGCAGTGGCTGGGGACCACCCTTACTGCTCCACACCCCTCCAACTCTACCCCCGGCAGTGGGACAGCTGTGGAGCTCCCAACCTGCAAGGCACACAGTGGGCGAAACACAACAACACTAAGAGGCCCGTAGAGGCAGGCCATACACTCCAATGATACTGTGGCGTAGAGTGAATCAGAACTGAGCAGGCTAACATGCGCGTTCCAGAGGGTTATCAGACGCATTGAAAAGCCTAGTCGTTGTAAGTATTGTTTTCTTTGCAACAATGGACCGTGTCTGCAGGCTTATCGGCGCATGTGGCTAATTGCCTATACACTGTCCTATTCATAGCTCCTGTTGAAGTGTAGAAATAGCGGTTGTGGCAGCAGCTGTTCAGCTGTTGTAGTATGTTATTGAAAAGATCATTATGATAACAACGACAGCTCATTTTTATTCTGAGCTTTTTCTGTTCGTTTTTTTACACATTTATCAATTACCTGTAGCATGTCATAGTATCTCTTCCTTTCATCCACCTGACATGAACCTGCCATGGACGTGTCCCAAAACATTTTTCATGATGTCTTTTTTTTTCTGGAACGGATGTTGGAGTGTATCCAATTTCAGGCTGAAAAGAAAGTGGCCTTGAATATCAAGACTTATACAGCACATTTCTATATGCAGAGCGGCTGGCTGCATTCTTTCTCTGTACAGTGCTAAACGGTGCGAATCGTTTTAATACCCAGATTTCCACCACCATCAAATCTCAATCTGAAGCTTTTTTAAAGGTTTGGGTTAATTGAGGTCTGGAGGTCTTCATAAAGCATTATGTTTTTATGTGGTTGAAATTAGAACCTACAAAAATGTATAAAATGCTCTGTGTTTAATTAGGAAACACACTACCGCATTGAATATAAATGCTTTTAAAAAATGTTTAAAATACCCTTTGGCTTTTTAATATAACTTTTGTACTAAAGTGACTGTTTCGCTGGATCAAACGCTGTATTAAGTCAGTAAATACAAATGTATTCGTAACACAGATTTCACACAAAAATGCAAAGTGCTGAAAACAATAAAAAGGTAAAAACGACATAAAAAAGACATTTGACAAGAATTGAATAAAGAAACATTATTAAATTAAGTAGTTTACTAATACAATAAAAATAAAATACATCATGTAGGTGACTGTTCTAAATCTTTTACGAGCCAATCTGTTTCTATGTCTCGAAACCACAAGTCTCTGAATAGTTGTGGGCCACCCAAAGTCTTCATATTTGGGGTTTAGCTGTAAGATGTACATTTGGAAATCCCATACATTCCTCCTTTTCTACATAGAACACACATTAGTCACCGAAGCTTCATCCTCATGCATGTCGAGCGATGCATCGCGTCAAACTGTGCGCTAGCCTGGCATCCCTATGTTACCTTTTCATTATCCACTCTGTGGCAGACATTTCCAGTCTATTTCATGCCATGTAGCCATCTGCTCTTTTCCACTACAACGCCTTCCCTTCATATAAACACAGACGCAGTTAATACACACTCACTAGACTAGATTGGAAAGACAGAGAGCTCATTTTGAAGTGTGGTAATTGCTTTTGGGAAGCCAGAAAAATTGAACAATTCTTCTGAGTCTAATCGTCTAACAAAAACAAGAGATCTGTGTGATCCAATGGGCTCCTTTTCGTAAGAAGGCCCAACTGCAGGGACGTGGTGGAGGCACGTGGGATTCAGATGGTAATGCAGAGAATCTCGCTCACCTGCCAGGGGTCCGTCACAAACAGGCAGGATTAGGCAGCCGGACCCCCACTGTGCCTCTGAATTGATCAGAAAAGGGAAGCAAGACAGGGCTCTGTTTTCTGTATTATCAAAATAACAGGCCCCGGTATTCATTAAGCAATAGCGTCCTCCACCATCGCAGAAAATTAAGCTGTAGCACAAAGCCGGCGGGTTGTCATCGGCCTCGGTCAGTGCGTCGACTCTCCTGGCCACTGCCGTTGTTCTTCGCTCAGTCGTTATATTTGTGAAAGTGGGGGGACGAGTGAGAAGGTTGTTCACTGTCACAGACACACACACATTCCTGTCAAGTGCATTCCCATTACCAATCGATTCTTCTTTGGGTTCGCCTCGACTCATTTCATCTGCCCTTGAATCGTCCACCTTTCCACCGAGCTGTTCTCTCATACTAGGGAGAGGAGCCTCTTTCCGCCACCATTGCTGCCACGGTCGTATCGATATTTAGGTAGCGTGTATCGACAGCTCCGCTGTGTCTCCCCTAGGGGTCAGTGCCGTGGTGGGAGAGAAAAGCCTCTCCACCATCGATCTGGGCCCGTTAACAGAAGATGAGAATAACAAGCGGTGTCAGCACGTCAGAGACGTTTAGGCAAAGACTTACCCAAAATTGTTCTCATCAGATCAACCATTCCACTGGATTTTTCATCCTTTTCCATATTTGCCTTCGGGTTTTACAGAATGCACACTACTCACGGATACAGTGACTTATATATATATATATATATATATATGTTTTTAGATGTTTCCAAGGGATTTTTAAAGTAAGCTCACTGAATGAACACTAGTTCTACCCCAGTGGGGTTCTACTACCAGACTAAATAGAACAGTAACTGAACATTCCATTGAGATAAAAATGTAAGAGAAGTGTGTATGTGAGAGAGAGAAAGATGAAATATTAGGCATGAGAAAGTCTGAGAAATATGACGTGCAAGAATCAGAAAGCCGGAGAGAGAGAATGCGGGAGAAGGCAAGAAACACAGCGCAAAAGAAAGAGAGAATATCTGGGAAAGAAAGCTGGAGAGAGAATGTGTGAGAAAGAAAGAGACAGAGTGAGAGAATGTTTAAGAGCGAGAAGGACAGAGAGGAAGCCATGCACCTGCTGCTGTTATAAACCAGTGGAAAGCTCTTGTCAACAGGGCCTTAATTACAGCCCACGACTCAAGACATCCACGGGGCCCCCGTTCACACAGTGCAGTGCATTCTGGTCTCCAGGAAAGGCTCCCAGGCTTCTCCCTCCAGCACCGCCTACCTCAACCAGCCCCTCTTCTGATCTCTAATCAGCTGCAATGCCACTCCTCATCGATCTCCAATCAGTTACAGTAAAGGGACAGCATCGATCGGCTGGTCGGGCTATCCCTTGCTCCATCGATCATAAATCAACGTCTGTGGTAGCATTGATCATCAATCACCCCGGGCGAAACTATCGATTCGTTAGTGGCTACAGTGTGCTCGGCCTTCATACTAGGTACCAGCCAATGAATGTCTGAGTATTGAGCATGACTCAGAAACTGTATCGAAGCCCCCATTGTTAATTAATTTATTGTCTTGTAATTTCATTTTGTCATGTCCATACTTAGTTCCTGAAAAGGCTGCAGTCAAGTTTGGTTGGCCTCTCAGTGAAACCCTTGTGTTTTTAGAATTATGTAATTGCTAAACTCCTCATGTTTTCTGTCATTGTCTCCTTCCTCAAAACACATTGGATAAGAAAGCCAGAGGTCACACCTGACATTTTCCTCCAATGCATTTTGGGAAGGACAAGAAAAATGGAACAGTATTTTTTTGTGATCCACAGTATCTCCTGCAAAAGAAGCAGTTCCTCTTTATTATGTGGTCTACACAAAACTCACAACATGGCAAATAACAAAACACTGAGATCAAATGATTAAAGTATACTTAACGGGGCATTTCGTAGAATTTATTTCCCACTTGGCAACTATGTTGTAGAAGAAATGCGGTAACAACAATTCGGTATCCAACCAAATTCGTATCATATTATACATTTTATCAAATTCTGAAATGTATTTAAAATATTTTTACCCATTTGTCTCCCCTTCCAATGGGTCATTTCCAAGTCCTCATGACCTTGCCTTGTCGGCAACTTCTCAGCAGAACTTCTTATATGGAATATATATTTATATGGAATAAAAATTTCAAAAAGGAAAAAGTTTAATTGTGCTTCAACATTGTCAGTTGGCTCACTCTGGTCAGTGATATAAATTCTACATTTTATTTATTATTAAATTATTTTCTGATTTCATCCCGATTTTCCTACCTTCCCAATTCCATCTGTAATCCTGCCTTCTCGGCAGTTCCGCAACTCCTTGTACAGATCTGTGGGATGACGAGGGGCGCACACATGGTTCATCCAACTACACGTCGCCCAGCCGCTGATACTTTTCACACTGTTCACCCAACACGGAAGTCTTTAGTCGGATCATGCACGGGATGATTACGTTCACTGACTATACCTCCGCTATTGAATTTACAGGTGCCCGATCTGGACAAAAGGAGTCGCTGGAGAGCAATGTATCAGGATAGACTCAAGCTTTTGTAAGCTGGTCACTGAAAATGAAAATAGAGGTGGGCTCATGTTGTGAAATTCTACACTGTGCCCCTTTAAGTAATTCTAATGTTGGTCATGATCTGTACTGTGAGATTATTGTTTTACACTTGTGTACTCTGAAATGGCCCTGGTGGCTTTTTTGGCGGGTATTAGTATCACATTTAAATCACGAAATGCTAACTTATATATGGCTAGCTCAGCTGGATGTTAATATTTAATAATGTAGTCTTTTTGGTCTCTTCAATATATTGATTTAACTCTAGAATTAGAGGCTATCAATTTCTTATCTACCTTCAACTAAGAAAGAGACAAATCCATTTTAATAGCAGTTCTGTGCGTGCAATTTGGGGAAATATGTGTTGCTTGGTTTTGAGCCAGTTGTAGTTTTCCTCATACTTCTCTGGCACATATTTTTTGATCTTCATGTAAAAAATGCAGAACATCTTTTTATAACCAACATACTACTCCCCAACTTCTCACCACGTTTGCTATTATGACTTGACCATGACAACAGCCTCTCAGATGTTAGCAGGTGAACTCCTCCAATGGCTTTAGTGACTGCCCCTTTTATGCATGACACAATTTGAGGTTTAGCTCTTTCGGAATGTTTTGAACCACATACAAAAGAGTGCTTGTGTTCAAAAAGTCTTACGTAGGTGCAGGACTGCAAGACCAGACAATCCATTTGAACTGGCGTTTACAATAGGGATAGGTTACAAACAACAGGAACCTAAAGGCTTCATGGAACATTGAATATGTTTAACCTTCGGCACCCAACATCAACAGACCATTGTTAACAGGGACCTCACTAAACACATACAAATGAAAACCACCAGCTAAGAACAATGGCAGCATTAAAGCCCCTTGACTACTCTACAGAGCTGGTGTCATGTAAGACATCCTTCCAAATCCAATAAAACTTACAGTACATAAAGCATGGCTTTTAAGCTGGCATAGAACAAAACCAGTAAGATATAGTTGGCATTACAGTTGAGCACCAGGCCTGTTACAGCCCATAGCATCAGAAACATCTGTCTCTCAACATTTTATATTGCAGCTGAACGCAGAGACCAGCATCACATCTATGTCATTTAAACATGTGGTGAGGGCTGTCTGCTTGTATAAATGTTATTGAAGCCTGTATAAGTAGAGAATTGAGGACACTCCATTAGATTTGGCACCTCTTCCACCCACAACCTCTGTATGCCTGAAATGTTTATTTGATTATTTATCTTAACCATGGTAACGTTAATGTCTGGAGTGGTTGGTCGGTCAGGGGAATTAGCCGATTAAGCTAAATTGAGGCACTCTTCTACTTTAACAGTTTCCTTGCACCACAAAGAGTCTGTCCCCAAAGATTTTTCCATCTCTACTCACGCTGTCAGTGTTGCTGTGCGCTAACAATCCAGCAATGGACTAATTCATAATGTTAGCCTACGTTGCTAAAACACAGACTAAAGTCAAACACGCTAAGCTAGTAAACTTGACTGTGCTTTGTCTGAACACACGTTTCCGTAGACGGCATCGATTCATCTACTCCGATGGTGGTCTTTGTGAGTCCATTCGTAGCACAGAAGGGTGTCATCATCATTATCATCAGTGACTGATATACCTCATAATCGTACCACAGCCGGACCAGGGGCCACGATGCAGTGCTGCAACAGCTCCATCATCCATCAGTGTTGTCCTGTGATCAGTTGGTCAGATCTTCAGCCATGCATGGAAACGTAGAGATAGATAGGGAGAGGGAGAGAGAGCCTGCCTTGCATTTGTCTTGTTAAGTGTGCAACAGCTCATTGATCAACCCCTACCTACCGCCTCTCGGCACTGAGCGGCTCCTTTACCGTAATCCATAATAACATCTCAGACCAGGACGGCGTGGCACATGAGCTCTTCGATGGGAAACGGTGCGGCCGATCAATACCCAAACCATACAGTGTGTTTCCATATCAGCCCGCGGAGGAGGGGGGTCCATTTTTCCCCAATCCATATTGTAGACGGGGAAAAGGATGACAAGTAGGACGTCAACAAAAGTGTGCTCCTGCCGGTTTACAATATGGATCAGGGAAAATGGAGCCCACGCTCTCTCTCTTTCTGGTTGCGTCCGCTTTATCGGGGCGCATCATTGATTCACGCGCTGAACTGCCGCTCTTTGATGCTGTCAGAGAAAAGGCCGACAGGCGGTCTGGTCTCTGTTTGCATCCTCAAGGACGCCGCAGCCCTGACTGGCAGTTGTTGCGAGTGCTATTGATGCGTGAGCCATCAAGATCGGAAACCCTCTGAGAGGGGCTGACTACACTACTACTTCTGTTGGGCTGGGGGCTGTGTGCATGTAGCTTGCCCACACAGTGGAGAGATGTGATGACAATCTCTACAGTTATTGGAGATGGCTCAGTGGTTAGGGAGTCAGACCTGTAGTCTGAGGTTTGCCGGTTTGATTCCTGAGTTGGGTCAAATTATGTTGTATCCTTGAGGAAGGCACTTTACCCAAAGTTGCTACAGGAAATGTCCCCATGTAATTTACTCTGGATAAGAGCATCTGCGAACAGGTTGTGATCCGGGCCAGGATTTTTCTTTTCATTCTTGACCCGGATCCAGGTACTCGTGTTGGTTCATCCCAGCAAACACAGAACGTTCCCCTAATGTTCCCGTATGGTTCCCATTTGGTTATTTTTTTTGGGAACCAAACAAGAACATTCTAGGAATGTTCCCTGTAGGTTATTTTTAGGTTTAATTTTATAACCTAAGGAGAATGTTCTGGGAATGTTCCCTGTAGGTTATTTTTCTGAGTAGGTTCCCGGAATGTTCCCCTAACCTTAAGGGAACGTTCTATTTATGTTAAGAAAACTTTCTTAGGTCACCATAGGGATCGTTTTGGGAACCAAAAACTAACGTTCCCAGAACGTTCCCAGAATGTTCCCAGAGCGTTTCCAGAACATAAAATTGTTAGCTGGGATGTACTGTATCTTATTGTCATTCCCTTTTGTCTCTAGCTTTGAAAAAATGGTGGTCAATCAGTCAACATTGAGTCTTCAAAGTGCATTTGGATTTATATTTTGGAACACAAACGGAGGTTCTTATCGACAATGACTTGTGTCATATGTTAGTGATTGCCCACATTTTTGTACATACAGTAGTACGTTTCAATGTAGCCTATTATTTTAGTTAAAGGCCAAAGAAGACAGGAATAATAAGCCAATTGGAAGCTGGGGATAATTAGCTGACCATGAACATCAACATCAATTAGGATTTCTTTTTTCCGGCAGGAAGCATTGTGAAGCAGCATTCTAATGAACCTTCATTAGTTTCATACATTCAGGAAGTGAATTTCTTTACGCAGTAATAATCGGTCCACAGGTAGAATAGTGAAGCATTTGACCAGTAACCAAACGGTTGCTAGATGGAACGGTTGCCAGAGCCAGCCAGATGAATGAGTCAGATAATCCTAATTGCTCCTCAATACTCTTAGCATTAAATGAGAATGTGAAATAAATCTATATAGTAGTAATAATAATTGCGGGGAATCATTTAATACAAACCTTAAACAGTTAGTGGTTGTTCTATTGTAGTTGTTGTCTATAGCTGTTTGATTATAGTTGTTGTGTATAGTTGTTCTATTATAGTTGTTGTGTATCGTTGTTCTATTATAGTTGTTATGTATAGCTGTTCTATTATAGTTGTTGTGTATAGTTG
>JACXGM010014122.1:8790-22473 GCA_016801145.1 Umbra pygmaea
ACAGGTGCCGCATTCCCCAGGTCAAGCCACTTTTGAACCAGAAACAGCGGCAGAAGCGCCTGACCTGGGCTACAGAGAAGCAGCACAACAAAACAACAACAAATTTTGCATGTCATTTGGAAATCAAGGTGCCAGAGTCTGGAGGAAGACTGGGGAGAAGGAAATGCCAAAATGCCTGAAGTCCAGTGTCAAGTACCCATAGTTAGTGATGGTCTGGGGTGCCATGTCAGCTGCTGGTGTTGGTCCACTGTGTTTTATCAAGGGCAGGATCAATGCAGCTAGCTATCAGGAGATTTTGGAGCATTTCATGCTTCCATCTGCTGAAAAGCTTCATGGAGATGAAGATTTCATTTTTCAGCACGACCTGGCACCTGCTCACAGTGCCAAAAGCACTGGTAAATGGTTTACTGACCATGGTATTACTGTGCTCAATTGGCCTGCCAACTCTCCTGACCTGAACCCCATAGAAAATCTGTCGGATATTGTGAAGAGGAAGTTGAGAGACGCAAGACCCAACACTCTGGATGAGCTTAAGGCTGCTATCGAAGCATCCTGGGCCTCCATCACACCTCAGCAGTGCCACAGGTTGATTGCCTCCATGCCACGCCGCATTGAAGCAGTAATTTCTGCAAAAGGATTCCCGACCAAGTATTGAGTGCATAACTGAACATAATTATTTGAAGGTTGACTTTTTCTTTTTCATTTTTTTGTATTACAAACACTTCTTTTATTGGTCAGATAAAATATGCTAATTCTTTGAGATAGGAATTTTGGGTTTTCATGAGCTGTATGCCAAAATCATGAAATCTTTCAGTTGGAACCTGAAATATTTCAGTTGGTGTGCAATGAATCTAAAATATATGAAAGTTAGATTTTTATCATTACATTATGGAAAATAATTAACTTTATCGCAATTTGCTAATTTCTTGAGAAGGACCTGTATATTCCAAGTAATCTACCTCTCTATTTTAGACCATATTTGCAATCAAACCGAATATTATTTATATGTGTAACTGTATACTTGAATGTTTGTACTCTGTGTGTGTAACTTCATGTCGCCTTGCACCTTTCACCTTATCTTGGCCAGGTCGCGATTGCAAATGAGAACTTGGTCTCAATCGATTAACCTCTTAAGGATCAGTGTCCCGCCCCTGGGGAAAAAAAACAAAAAAACTGGACTATAATCACAGGTCACAGGTCCAAGTAAACATGAAAATAAAACATGAAAACTTAACATGTTAGCTACGTGCCTTGTACACATGTGCCTTTTAAGTTACATATAAATGTCTCAAATGCCCTTAAAGGGTTAATATCTTAGGATTCTAGTGATTGTCTCGGTTTTTACTATAGCTATTCAATTTAAAACGTTATGAGTGATAAATTGAGCTATGCGTCTTGTAAACTAAGCAATTCTGCTATCAGAGTATAGCCAACCACATTGATGAAATAACATCTAGTAATATAAAAATATAGTACTTACAGTCGAAAATCTTTCTTTTTCGTCATCTAAGGGTGTAATGACATAGAGCATAGTTTTCCCAAGTAAAATCCATTTTGTTATGTAAAGAAATGGCAATTTCAGGACCGCAACATTACAGATTTTTTCTGGAAACAAACTAAAGCCTTTGTTCATGAATCGTGGGGCCGAACTTATGAATGAAAGACACACATGAAAAGTGTCAGCAATGTCCGTAATATGTCAAATGGTCATCCTTATGAAACAGAGATGTTATAAATGACCAAAATCCTCCAAATACACTGAATTATGCCAGACGTATTTCTGTCTCCTGACATGGATGAAAACGTCATCACGTTGCATTTTCTGGGGAAATATACTTTTACAAAACACTATAGCTCATTGGCTCTTCACTCTAACATTTTAGACATTTCATCATCTACTAGGGTATTATTAGAAGTGTTTCCAGGACCTCAATATATTACTATGTATAATTATGCTATTTTTATTTAATCTAGTACCATATTCACTGTGTACATTTATTTTAAATACAATTTACATATCCAAGGTCCAGAGGTTAACTTTGGGTATGTTTTTTAGGTAGAATTGCACAATCAGAGCCCAATCCTTAAGAGGTTAACCTAGTTAAATAAAGGTGAAATTAAAACTAAAATCGGGAAAATTCCAGTCACACTGCAGGCAGTGGCTCCCCTCAAAATAACTCAAACCAAAGTAGGCAGTGGTCACCTTGGATGTGTGTTTGGGGTCGTTATGACGTTTGAATTCTGCCCTGTGGCCCAGTCTCTGAAGGGAGGGGATCATGCTCTGCTTCAGTAAGTCACAGAACATGTTGGCATTCATGGTTCCCTTGATGAACTGTAGCTCCCCATTGCCGGCAGCACTCATGCAGGCCCAGACCATGACACTCTCACCACCATGCTTGACTGTAGGCACGACACACTTGTCTTTGTACTCCTCACCTGGTTGCCGCCACACATGCATGACACCATCTGAACCAAATACGTTTATCTTGGTCTCGTCAAACCACAGGACATGGTTCCAGTAATCCATGTCCTTAGTCAGCTTGTCTTCAGCAAACTGTTTGTGGGCTTTCTTGTGTGTCATCTTTAGAAGAGGCTTCCTTCTGGGACGGCAGCCATGCAGACCAATTTGATGCAGTGTATGGTCTGAGCACTGACAGGCTGACCCCCCCCCCCTCCCCACCACCACCACTTCAACCTCTGCAGCAATGCTCAGAAGCACTCATACATCTATTTGAGGGGTATATTCACTTAATGTATAGAATGTCTATGAAACATTGAAATTGTAGGCACAGTCACAGGTTAGAAAACGGGTACAAATTTAATGTTGGCTAGAGGAGATTCAATGAATGTCTATGGAGAACATTAGTTTGAAATAAATGGTCACAGTGTAAAAACTATTAAGGCTATGGCTTATAAATTGACATGTGTAGTGACAACCAGAATAGTTGAACATTTTGATATAACATATGTGTATGTGGACTGAAAAATGAGTGGCGACATTTTAGAAATTGTGTCAAGATTTGGCAGTTGGCAGCTGCTCACACTTTAACTCTGAACATTCTGTCCATTCATTCTTAAGGGACATATTTTGCCAGAAAAATGACAATATTCCATAAACAGTTTAACAAAACCTTCCACGAAACAATAGCAACACGATCGGGAATGAGCCGTACTTGTACTCGTACGTGTTTCTTATGTAGTGTTTTTTTGCTATAATGAGAATAATATATGTGAAATTATATTAAGTGTCTTGCCAAAGGGAAGACTAACTGGATGGAGTGCGCGGAGTAAATGGCTGGAGTGAGCAGGGTGGCTGGTGTAATTGTGTGGTCCGGTTGGAGTGGATTGCATAACCAGGGTTCCCGCGGGGTCTTAAAAAGTTTGAAATTCTGAACGTTAAATTTAAGGCCTTAAAACGTCTTAAAAATGGCAAGATTTTCATCCGAGGTCTTAAATTTCATTTAGTCAGGTCTTAAAGATGGCTTTACCCTAGTTCATTTCCAGAAACGCTGGCCGCAGAAAGAGAAAATATCGAGTCATAGCCTACAAAGCGGAGTCATGAATATTGTCGATGTTAATTAGGAACAAAAGTACATTTTACGTTTCACACTGACATTTTTTAAGATGCAAAAGTAACAAAACCAGCAGAAAGCTGCCCTCAGATCATTCATTCAGTGTGTTATAGTTCTTTCTGGGGATACTGATGTTGATACGTACGCTGTGATAAAACTACCTATCCTGTGATAAATGCAATACAATACTTGCCCGCGAAATACATCTGCGTCTCCTCAGAGTTTGTTAAAGTTCGGCTAGGCCTACGTGTGGAAAATGTGAAAGTTTACTTTTAACGAGACATGGCTAGAGCACAGCGATTTCCGCTGTGGTTACAAGCTGTACACAGCTCTAGGTACGAAGCTGGAGTCACACCAGAGCGGAGAAACACAAGCTAGCCGCAAAATGCCTTCAGCAGACTCGACCAATTAGCCAGTTTTGTGCCTCACCCCTGCTGTCGCCCTTCACTCACTCACTCACTCACTCACATCAGATCATCCATGTTAGATAGAAATATACTCTAATTATCCTTAGGTAAGTACCGTGTGTCTGTGTGTGTGTGTGTGTGCAGACTTAATTATGCACAGTCTATCATGCGCACGTAAAAATGCTGCAGGCAAAATAGAAGATAAGATACATTTAGAAGTGTTCCTTTACTAAAGATAATGAACTTATTTGCAAATATAATTAAAGGACATTGCTTTCTAATCAAATCCAAAATTTCAAATGAAGTATTGCACTGGTCACCCTCAGTCAGACAATGCATTCCAATGCAAGAGACTGTGCAACTCTCGCTCCCGACATCCAAAAACAGGTCAGTGCACAGCAAAGTGAGAAAATTTAGTTTCTTCTTCCCTAACATGATACACGGTCAACATCAACCCTTCATCCAAGAGTTGCAAAACATAGCAGAGAATGGGAACCAACCAACAGAGGTAGTCACAGTATACTGCTTAACTACTCAAGTCGCCATATAAGTTAACATTAGCCTATTAAGGCAAAACCAATCTTCATGCCTACTATTGGTAGTCTGCCAAATATCAGGAATAGTCCTATTTTTTTCAAAGTATTGTTTATTGATGATCCTCTGTTTGCCCTCACAACAACTCAATAATTATTAGCAATGAATGTAATAGATGTTACATGAATATGCTATTCGAACAGATTCAGAGCATTGGTGAGAAATCTTTTGTTAACTTTAGCAGATGATAAAGCTATTATGTCTAATTCTATAAAGATTATCACAGGTATTTTTCGTTATTTTATTGTGCATTTACTGTGGTGTTGGTCTTAAAAAGCATTTAGAGTGGTATTAAAGTCTTAAAAAGTCTTAAATTTAATGTCATCAACAACAAAAAAACTGTCTGGTGTGGGCGGAGTAACTGTGTAGTGTGGGCGGAGTAACTGTGTAGTGTGGGCGGAGTAACTGTGTAGTGTGGGCGGAGTAACTGTGTAGTGTGGGCGGAGTAACTGTGTAGTGTGTGTGGAGTAACTGAATGGAGTGGGAGGAGTAACCGCCCGGCGCATGGACCCTTTTATCCGCTGTCAAACTAGCAAAAGTGAATTTGGACACGCCCAAAGCATACTTGCGCCTTGCGCTTCATGCCATGCGCTTAGATCGTTAAAATAGGGCACTTTAACTATGAACATTCTGTCTATTCATGTCTATGGGACATATTTCGCCAGAAAAACGTAAGTATTTCATAAACCGTTTAAACCTTCCACAAAACAATAGCAATGCGATCGGGAATGAGCCACACTTTTCGGTACCTTGTGTTGTTTGGTTTGGTTGCATTCATTGCTACATTAATGAAATATAGTGTTTCTCACATGTTGGAATTTTGAGTTTATCTCTAATTATATTGTTTATGTTTATAAAGCAATGACTGTGCATTGCCTGTCAGGGGTGCCAGTGATTTTGGAGCCCACTGTATATCTCAGTCATCTAATAGCCATGATACGTGAGTTACATTATTGGTTCATTGTTCCCAAACTGCAGTTTGTGGTGGTAAATTATGAAAATGTGCTATATGCATTTGTCAAACAATGAATATAAATGAGTAAATTATATTGTCAACAGCCATTTTTGGACCCACTAAATCTGTTCTTTCTTTTGATACACTACCATGTCACATATAATGCGCTTATTTACCTGAGTGTGTGTGTGTGTGACCTATTTACTTTGGAGTGTTACTGTATGTCCTATTGCAACAATTTTCTGGGGGATAAAAAATGTTGATTTTGATTTTGTCTTAAACCAGGTTATGTAGTCAAACTTCCTGCTATGCCTTTCAATTGGATATAAACTAGCTTTTAAATTTCATTGAAAGTAATCAGATTTCATCTCTGATGAGTTTGGGTAATCCAACAGTTATGTTACTGATTATAATTGTAGATGGGTAACTAGTAACTGTAGTGGATTACGTTTTAAAAGTAACCTACCCAACCCTACTTTAGTTGAATGGAATAGGTTTTATAATAGAAAAGCAATATAGAGGCACATGTTTTCAAGAAGAGGGCTAGAGTATTAAGCATGTTACAAGGACATACAATGTAGCAATACTGTTACATTAGAAACCATTTAACCCATTTTTGATGGATGCTGCGTGGCAACATTACATCTCCTGCCAGTTACTGCGTTGCGCAACTCAGAACTTCCTGCCGGCTGCTGCTCGATGCAGCATTTAGTATTTGTCATCCTTTTCATGATGTTTGCAGCCATCTTCGGAAACAGACTTGATTAGTCAAACCACAAACTCTGTGCTACGTGAGCTGAACTGTAAGCAATTTGTGTTTTCGCATTGCCAGCTGTAAAGTCTTGCTCATGGATCTGCATGAATGACCAGAAAACCTCTTGCTATTGACAATTCCAAGTCACAGTTCAGCTCACATAGCACAGAGTTTGTGGTTTGACTGATCGAGTCTGTTTCCGAAGATGGCTGCAAGCATCATGAAAAGGATGACAAATACTAAATGCTGCATCGAGCAGCAGCCGGCTTTACTAACGGCGTTAGTTTTTTCAGTAACGAGTAATCAAACTAATTACTGTTTTGCCCGTTACAACGCCGTTACCGTTACTGACAAAATAAAATGTGGCGTTACTTTAATTAAGCTCAATAAAGCGAAAGGGTTCCTTTCTGCAGGACCTGCAAAAAAACATTTCTCTGGTGTGTGTGTGTATGTGTGTCAGGGGGGTGGTAGACAACCACAACTGATGATGATTGGCTTAGAGTACATTTCCATCGTTCGCCAACCAACCAGAGGGAGAGTAGGGCACATGTTCACTGTTCAGTTCACACACACGCACAGACAGTCGCACACACCAACGGCCAGGAGTCAGAGCGATGGCAAGTCAAACAAGTTCAAAGGTAGCTTTCGCGAACTGTAAGTATAATAAGTACTACTTTTCCCTTGTTGAGGTAAAAGGCAAGAATGTTTATGCAACGTGCAACTTATGCAGAGGAAGAAAGACACTCCACGTCGGTGGCAAGTAATTTGATTCTAATGAAGCACCACATCGTCACATGCCGCCACAAACTAGTGGCCAAGAATGCAGCTGATAACATGAGCTCCGGTACAAAAGGAGATTGAGCAACATCAAAGCAACTTAAACTAGATTTTTATCCACCACCGCAAACTCTTATAACTCAGACTAATATTTGATTCTATTTAGTGTCCATTTCATTCATTTAACATATTTAATATTGGGGGCTTCCAAGTTATTTGACATACTAGATTTTTTAAAGAAACACAATAGTTACTTCCCTGGTAATTTGTTACTTTTATAATGATGTAACTCAGTTACTAACTCAGTTACTCTTTGTGAGAAGTAACTAGTAACTATAACTAATTACTTTTTTAAAGTAACTTGACCAACACTGGTTTGAACTAAAACTGGGCACATTCGATTAGCATGAAAACATATCCCAGAGAATGCTCTACTTGGTAGCAATGTGTTATTAACCCCTAGGTTCATTTTGCACCAGAGTTGTCCTTTAAATTGAATTTTATTTAATGTTTCTATGTGCTACAGAGGCTAAGATATTAAGATTTTGGTAGATGTTGACGATTCTTAGTATTTCTTTCAGAAAACCTTCAAGAGATAAGGATTTTCATCCTAGAATAACAGGTTTTTACAGGCGTTTTTAGCAGGTGTATTAGGAGTCAATAGGTAAAGGTGAGAAGTTGATAACTGGAGTCATTGTTCCTAGGTTTGGCCTTAGACGAATATGCAAGTCATGCTGCTTTTGTTCCTCCTCCAGTTTTAGTTTACATCGCAGTCAGTAATTTCCCAATGTCATTCTTTTTTATTGTGTATCTGGAAACAAGACTCCATATAGATATCGTTACCCAAGGTGATTGTGGTTGTTGGGGTAAAATAAATTTTTCCACAACCAGTTGTACAGAAACCATATGAAAATACACAAACAAAAGTTCAAGAAGGCTTGTTTACTTTATGTTTTCTGTCTGCAAATGTTTTGCTATGGTGCAAGCTAATCATTCCAACACAGTTTTGGAGTCCTTTCTTCAAAACTCTCACAGTAAAACTGATCTTTTGACTTTGAGTGCAAACTTCTAGATATTTTTAAATGTGTATTAAAGGAATCAACAGGAAGATTTTCCATATCTAGTTAGCTCTGTAAAACAGTTGTTTTCTATTTGGTTTGCAGAATCATTAAGTCCAAAAGGGATGCATATGTTAGTCGGCTGAATCACATCTACCGCAACAATCTTGACAAGGTAACCACAAGTCTGTTTCCTGAACTGTATAATTTTTTTGGTCCTACATTTGTGATTGTTCTATCAATTTCTCTCTATTATAAACCAGATGCTGACTTGTATAGACATATTAATAACGATATTTACTACTTCGAAAATAACCAACATGATCTTCCCTCTTACCCTTGGACAGAACATAAACTTTTTACCTCCTACAGGCTAAAATTGAGATGATTCAGGGTCACGCCAGGTTCATGGAAGACCCTGAACCCACTGTTGAGGTGAATGGGAAGAAGTACACAGCACCTCATATCCTCATAGCTACAGGAGGCTACCCTTCTATGTTAAGTGACAATGATGTCCCAGGTAAGGATGTTACACATTTAAGTAAGCAGCAAATTTTGAGATGTTTTTAAAAAAACAGAAAGATTTTCTTTATATGGCATGGGATTTGCTTTTGAATTATCTCATTCAAGCATCACAAAGCGTTTATACTGCTTTTTGAAGCCTGACAGTCTTTCTTATCAGTCATTTTTAGTCATTTAGCAAATGCCCTTATTCAGAGGATCTTACGGTTAGTGCATTCAACTGCAGATATCCAAATGGTAGGGCTGTAACGATATGTGATATGAAACCGAAATCGCGACACTCAGATCCACAAACTTGTGTTGCGGTCTGAGAAGGCAGAATCGCGACACACCCCTTCCAAATCTCAGAGTTATCCTTCCTGTCCAGATCTAATGCAACCACATCTTTAAATTACTATTAGTATTATTTGAAGTGAACATGATAAAATACATAGACCTACACCACAAAACTAATTGAGGATAAATAATTTAATTTTACCTGTAAGCATCCTCCAATTACGTGTCATCTGACTACCTTTCCAATCATGTGACGCCTACCTGCAAAAGTTGAACTAGTTGAAGAATGTGTCCGCAGATCCTTATAAATCCTTAAATAATATTAATTTAGTTTTCCAGAATTTAAGGTCTAAAAATGTCAGGTCTTGTTTTCTAAGGTCTCAAAGAAATGCGTCATTCATGCTATTCAAGAAGAATATGTGAGAAGCCATAAGCGCTTTCTCTGAGCAACATTTGTTCTGCTGGCAGCTTATAGTAATAGCAGGTGATTGCTGCAGCTCCATGAGTTTACCTCACAGCAATGCAGCTACTTTGTTCGTTAGATACCTTATAAGCTTAGTCTGTTTGAGTTTTGTTCATGATATTTGTGTCCTTGCAGCTTTGTTTACTGAAACATATTTTTTGTGATCAGTATTAAATTGTGCATCTCTCAGTACCTCAAAGCAGAGAAAATAACGACCCACTCATTGAGCAGTTAATCTCCACGTTCTCGTTCTGTTTTATTAGCGCAGACAGTGTGGAGCCATCGATTACTTTTTAACAATTCTTTCTACCGACAGAACAGCCAGGCTTTGTGGAAATTCTTCTAATTAGTTTGAACTGCTGGTCGCGAGTGTGAAACAGAAGCCATTTAATTTACTTTGTAAATGTAAGAGAACTTGATTGAAGAAGGATTTTCAACATGCCCAAACCATCTCCACAATGGAGTTTAGTTCTGTTTGTCTTTCAACAGTATTTTGTTACAAAGACAACGTAAGTGTTATCGCTTTGGCTAGTAATTTATTTTACTTAGGTATATTGTTAATAATTTGCATAGTTAATATTGTTCTTTAGTCAGTTTATACAGGTTTTTCAAATGTTATTTACTAAAAATATCATTTTTTTCTCAACTCCGCCCCAAAAAGGATTGAGGTTTGTATCGAATCGTGGGTCAAAAATGGTGATACGAACCGAATTGTGAGTTTGGTGTATCGTTATAGCCCTACTAAATGGGAGTGCCACACAACCCAGTAAAAACAAATTACTCAACAAAGTTGCAATCAGTGGTATAAAAAGGTAATGGATTGAAAACTGCATCACAGTGGCTAGGGTTTAAATGCTAGTCATGGCAATCCATCTATAAGGGGGATCTGCTAGGGGCAGTGTAAATTGGTACAGCACTGCTCAGCGTAGATGGGGAAGTAGTCAGACACAACTGCCTCTCATGGAACTCCTTGTGTGCAAGTTAGGAGACTGTGAATTCATTGATGTTTTTATAGTTGGGAAATGTCATTTCTACTACATATGTAATGACTGAAGACTTCCGTATTGAATGGCAGTCTGAAAAGTATTGATCCTTCGACCAACCCATACATGCAAGGTTTTGCCGATGTGTTGAGACTTAAACGACAATTGTACAACACAAATCTTTCCATTTGGATGGAAGAAAAATGGGAGGAACAAAAAGGAGCAGAAACACCTAACAACCTTAATGTCTAGGCCCTAATAAGGAGTAGACCCACTCTTTGCCCTCTTTGCCAGATGTAATGTTTTCTCAAATACAAGCCCTGAAATGTGTGTAGTGGGATATTGCACCATTCTTCAAGAAGAAAATCCTCCAGTTATTTTAGAGATAAAGGAGATGGAAATCTACTTGGCACTGCACGAAAACAGTTTGGGGCTGTACTTGAATCGAATCATTGCACAACCCTGTTAAGTGCCCCACCTATTCCTTGTCTGTCAGCTTTGACTTCCACTATTGCTGTTTTGCTGATGCAGCTTATCCATGAAATTGAGAAGCTAATTGAGCATTTTAGTGACCAATGCATCTGCAATTCTTGCACAAAATATTTTGCCTCTTTAGAATTGTTAGTTGCTTCTTTGCTTTGAACACTCAAATATCAAAGTGCTAGTATGTCCACTTCTTAAAGCTGAAACATACGTACTGCTAATTGGCAATCAACCTAATGTGACCTCAGCAGCTGCATTTGTAATTGTGATTTAGTTACTTCAAAGTAACAGTCCTTTTACATATAATGTTTCTGTTATTTGTTTCGATAGCACATCCTTTATTTTTTAAGTAATATTATACACTGCACAAAAGAATTTGGGGAATACTCAAATCACACATCAGGTGTCAATTAACAAATCATATTAAAGATCAAAATCGTTGTGTAATTCTTTGAGAACAATCAAAGTAAACATTTGAAATCCCAGGCTGTTCCAACTTGTGTAAATTTCATAACGGCAACTCATAATGTGACTCAGTAGTGTGCAGGCCCCCATGTGCCTGTATGCACTCCTGACAACATTTGGGCATGCTTCTGATGAGATGGTGGATGTGGAGGACCTCCTTGAACTGGACCCGGGTATCAGTGAGCTCCTGGACAGTGTGTGGCGCTATTTGGTGGCATCAGATGCATTGCTACATAACGTCCCAGAGGATCTCAATTGGATTCAGGTCTTGGGAACATGAGGGCCAGTCAATGGCATCAATGCTTCCTCATCCAGGGAACTGCCTACACACTTTGGGCACATGAGGCCAGGCATTGTCCTGCACAAGTAGGAACCCAGTTTAATTGACTTGGGGTTATACTGTGATGATTGCATGTTCCCTTATTTTCTTTTGAGCAGTGTGTTTTTCTTATTAATACACTGATATTCACAACATTGTAATGTATTATAATTTATTTACTAGTTTTCTGTTTTGATATAATTCCAGGGGCAAATCTTGGCATTAACAGTGATGGCTTTTTTGAACTTGAATGCCTTCCTAAGTAAGTAACTGCTGTTATAGACAACAACTTCCATCAGGAATGTTGATATCCTGTAATGGTTGTTTGACCATAAATTTTTGCATCCAACAGACGCAGTGTCATAGTAGGGGCAGGATATATTGCGGTGGAAATGGCTGGCATCCTTTCCACGCTGGGGTCCAAAACATCAATCATTTGTCGACAGACGGGGGTGAGAACAAATCAAGGCAGACTTTGGCCAGATATGAACGCCACAGAAATTATTTTTCTTGCAGTCAGTGTAGGTCTGTTATGCCACAAGGATGTGTCTAATGGTTTTCACCTCTCTCTAGGTTTTGCGAAACTTTGACAATTTCATAAGCACAAATTGCACCAAAGAATTGCAGAACTCTGGCATAGAATTGTGGAAGAATACTCAGGTACAAGCAGCCTTTTTGATGAAATGGTCTATAATACCACAAACCTTTTTCAGTACCCTAATGATTATACTATAATGCAGTTTTCTATGAACGTTTATATGCTGACCTGATCACCTGAAACATGCTGGTTTTACATCTGCTACAATCGTTGTCTATGGCAGGTTATGTCAGTGACTAAGAAAGACAATGGCCTGCTGGAGGTCACACTTGTCACCAAAGACCAAGAGAAAAAGAATGATGAGGAGAAGATCAGCACCATCCTGGAAGTGGACTGCCTGCTGTGGGCCATTGGCCGACAGCCCAATTCCGCTGGACTCAACCTCAGCCAAGTGGTAATGATCTCTCCTCTAACTGTGGAAAAAATCTGTTCAAGAAAATTGGAGGTGTGGTCAAAACAGCGGTTTTAAAACTTTGTTTCAAAGATGTTTTTAAAGGGTAACTGTAAGAATAACTTTATTCATCTGAAACATGATATATTGGAGTTAGTTACAGGGAAACTCATTCATTGTAGTCTTAATTTTGACACTTTGTTTCACAGTGGCTAGGGTTTGAATCAGGGCCATGCACAGACCTTTTGAGGGGTACGTGTCGAAACTGAAAAAAGGGCACCCCCTCCTATATAATATACTCACTATTTATAACAGCCAAAAAATAGTATAGATATACAGGGTTTCAGGGCATCATTCAACCTTATTATAACAGCAACCTTCTGTGTGCCATGTGCTTGAAGACGTTTACTACTGTGATCCACTGGTCTCTTATTCACTACACTTATACATAATAGTGTGAAAAGTACAGTTGCAGTGAAAAGCATATTAGAATAATTTCTGAATGATCACGTGACACTGAAGAATACTTAACTGGAGCAATAATGCAAAAAATTCAGCTTTGATCACAGAAATAAATTACATTTTAAAGTATATTCAAATAGAAAACAGTTATTTTAAATTGTAAAAATATTTCACCATAATATTGTTTTTGCCGTTGGATCAAAAAAAGAATTACATTCTTCATGATAAAATATAAAGATTTCACAGTGATCTGATTCTGTAATGTGTTTTTACTACTACAACATTACTGTACAACATTTATACATGTGAAGACGAGCCGACAGTACAGAATATTATACTGTAAATAGAAAAATTAGCTATACTAGAAAGCTAATATGTGCATATTAACAGCCTTGAATTAACCAATATTTAATATTATTACCATAACATGATTAAATGTTAATAAATTAAGCGTATCAGCCATCGCAAATCAAAAAAGAAATATGTTACCTATATGACGAATATCACTCGTCGCTTTGTGTAAGTTCCATTACGAAACAGCGTGGGGGCACACCTGCGCTTATGATTTCCCAATGGTAAAAACAAATTATATGTTGTTGTGTTA